>WURS02049834.1:0-10998 GCA_011762765.2 Rhinocypha anisoptera | reverse complement strand
CTCTCGCTTGGTAAATGCATCGCCCCGGGGACGCGCGGTGGGAGGGCAGTTTTGGTTTCACGAGACACTTCAATTACATTGCCCCGGATATCAGATCGGTTCCCGCGGGAAAATAAATTTTCCTTCTCTCGGCTTCTCCCTGTTTCGAAGAGATTGAGTGGGGGGAAGGGGAAGGGGGAGGAGACTTGTTGCGGTGATAGTTTTTCCCGGACGGAGACAATTGAATGCCGACGTCTATAAATTTTCTTTGCGGGTTTATGTCTATAATTTGACAAAACTAAATACTTGATTTTTTCAGGTCTTCAGGTCAAGTTTATGAACAACAGAGCTCAAGGTGTTGTAAGGATTGCGAAAACATAACGTACCCACATTCAATCAGTCCTAAACTTACGAAATATACGAATATATAATGATTTGATGGCTGCTACGAATTAAGGATATTTAATTAAAGATCAATTCACAAATTGCACTACATGCCACTTTCTCCCTCGTAAACGGACCATATATCATGGAAAATACAATAGTAATTCCACGTCTGAAAGTTTCGGAGGGGTGAGATTGTCAGAACGGATAGGTTAAATTATCATTTAAGTTTTCTGTGTGAGATGTGACAAATGAGTTCAGTAAGAGCTAACGAAAGAAGTGGCGAAATAAATCCCCTTTCGTGAATCGTGCCAGTTACCCTTGGCAAAATCGACACGAAGAATGAGGAATGCTGTATAATACCGGCAAGGAGCCGCGATCGTTCCAAGCCGTCCATTATGATTCAACATTAATAAAACGCCCTTTTTGAGCGAGATTTAGGCAAAATATAGTTGTCCCTTCTTCCACTAACTCCTTGTCATAAATACAATGCTATAAGAAAGTTTGTACGAAAACATAGTATACAAATGACTCTATAATTGTTAACAGTGTGGAAAGATATTTACAAATGTGTCGAGGGTGGACAAAGAGGATCTCTCTCGACGCAAGGAGCGCGAGTCATTGGATTTCGCCCCTCTGATGTTCCACGATCGTGCCGCGTAGATGAAGAAAAAAGGTTGAATTGCTGTACGTCGAACTTCTTCCATACATGCGCAATACGGGGGCCCGTTTCGAAGATGGTGGTCGTGAGTGGGAGTCGTGACAAAAGGGGAGTGGTAATCCAAAATGGAGCGGCGCTGCACCCGACAGATGATTCGGAGAGACTCGATCAACCAGCGGTTGGACGACGCCCTCTCCTTCTCGGTGTGTATGGGGAAGGGGGAGGGGGAGGGAGGGAGGGCAAGGTGGCTGTTTAGGGTGGGAGTATGGCTGGAAAAGGAAGGGGCGTAGAGCAAGGAGGTACAAAGAGGAAAAGGCACTACGTAAGGGAAAAACTTGAGTTAAAGGCGAACGGGAGACAAACTCCTATTTAGTGATCTAGTTAAAGGGAAAGGTTCATGGTGCGGTTAAATTTCCCAGTACGGTAAGATTAAGTTCTATAGATGGGCGATTCCGATTCTACTCACTCGGAAATCGATTACTTTAATACGATTCCCGATTATTTGTAATTGATTATTGTCATCCGATTCTGATTCGATCCGATTCGTTTCCTTTCCGATTCGATTCGTTCCCTTTCTGATTCGATTCGGTTCCTTTCCGAGTTGATTCATTTCCTTTTCAATTCGATTCAATTCATATTCCGATTCAGTTACATTTTCGATTCAATTACGTTTCCGATTCAGTTAAGTTTCCGATTCAGTTACGTTTCCGATTCAGTTACGATTCCGATTCAGTTACGTTTCCGATTCAGTTACGATTCCGATTCAGTTACGATTCCGATTCAGTTACGATTCCGATTCGAATCACATGATGCGATTCGAATCGATTTAGGCGATCCGATTTTTCGAGAGAATCGATTCACACAATACGATTTGAATCTGTTCATTCCTTGAAATCGGCCGTCTCTAGAAAGAACGAGACATGTAGGTAATTTCCGCAGAAGAATATTGTACTGCAGTAATTTGCTCTTTGTAAATGAAAAAAGGGCGTGGGATCGTGACATCGTTGCCAGTTACGTCAACAGCGTCTCTTTGAATTAACTCCGTGAGGACGATTTGTTAGTTTGAAAAAACGATTGTACCTCAGTATAGACAGGCCAGCGCAGTAACCTAGTTAGCGCGGAGATTAATACTCGTTTAGCAGATAGCAAAACAACTGTGGGTATTATGATACATTATCACGAATCGGGTGAGAGTGCCTTGGGCATTGGGGCCATACCTGTCGGAATTACATCATTGTATTTATTTTCTTATATACAAACGTACATTAAAATACAAAATTAAAGAGTAAAATGTTTACTTCATGTCATATTCAGAATATAAGATGAATGTAATGAAAAACGTGTTAATGTGATTTAATATTAATGAGGAGCATGAAATTTTGCTTCTTCCTAAGGAAAAAAGTTTTTTCTCGTTCGGAATAGACAAACTATTACTGACGAAAAAAGTCTGTACGTAACTATTACTTTTTTATTCCTAGTTTTAGGAAAAATTATTTCCATATTCATCCAGAGACCATTCACCCTTTCCCCCCCATGAGCTGGTCCCTTTAAGGGAGTTTCTTCCCTTTTCCTTATTCCCTCTCTGTATCTGTTTTCATGGACAGATTATCCAGACGATATGTGCCCTGCTTAACATAATTAACTCCAATTTAAATTTCAGTAGTTTTCGTACTAGGTAACTACTTATGGAGGCAACAATGGAAGTACATAGTTAAAGGTACATAAGTCTTGGTGAATTTTTTTATTTACGACAACCGTGGTTAATTTCAAATATAAGAACTAACTAAAACGTCAAGTTTTCACCTGCACCTGAGGGATGGTAGGAATAATGGAAATGATTCTACACGATGCTGCTAAAAAATCTGCTCCATAGGAATATACAAAACATATATTATGGCATGCCATAACATATATTCAGGAACATTAAATTTTTTATTGTCTATATTTCAGATTTAATCTGGTTTAAACGTCAAGTTATTCTGAGGCACATTATAAATACAGTGGAAGAGACTTGTTCCGACTAGTGGTCCCTACTTAGTATAAAATTAAGCATTTTGTCGAAGGAAAGGGAAATAGCAATTTAAAGAAATAGGACTCTTTAAGACCCTTATTTAATATAACCAACAGAAAAATCTCTTTCCATACTTTTTTCCCTGATAAATTAATTTTTTAATGAAAAAATTTCATTTCATCCTATTTAAATATTTAATAACATCAATGAGCCCCATTCGAGGACGTAATCTATGAGCAGAGCCTTCATAGTTTATAAAAGATTCCCATCTTAAGGCTGAGGGGTAAACATATTAAAGAATTTCCAGTGGTGTGAGAAGTTTTCATCGGAACGTCGGGAAAATACGATGCGGCAGCAGAAAATGATTTTCTTTCCGATGTTATTGAATTTCACACGACATATGGCTAGGTTCTTAGTTGTATTGTTTTACTTAGGATGTGTTGACGGCTCTGGTCATTTATCGTAGCACATCTTCACCCTTTCATAGAATATTTCTTCCACAACACCCTGGATAACCGGCTAACCAGAATTTGGATTTTGGCTTCAGACAAACTACCGGTAAGCTCGGATTGGATTTAACCTATGAAAACAAAATGATAATTGTCCTAAATTAAAAAATATAATGGTATCCCAATGAAAGTGTGGTAAATTTCCAACATTTCGTTCGGCGGAGGCTTACAAACAACAGTTTTTTGATGAAGAATTTTGAAGTCAAATCTACTCCCCTTGAACCTACTACATATGGGGGAATTTCGCCTTATCGCTTGACCTCGCGACATCTTCTAACATTTCGATACAATTGACGTTATTCACTTTTGGTAATGAAAAAAAATCACCCGTCGCCAAATAAACCCTTTGCATAATGTAGGGTTAAGGGAAGAGCTCTTTGCATGTTGTGTTTTGTTAACAACGTGAATGCATCTCGCGGGCCATTAACTTTTACGTAATACGACTGGCGCTGAGTGAACCCTCTCTACCCTACTTCCGTCTCCCCCCCCCCCTCCTCCCCTTCAAACTGCCTAATGCAGTTACGGTGCCTTCTATCGAAGAAACAAATGTCACCCGAATACTCTGTCGTGCATACACTTGACCGAAAAACCATCCGACGATGTTTTCACTGAATTCAAACTATTATTGTGACCCAGCAACTAAATGCCGTTAGTGTGTACGCACTGGGACGCAGATAATTGGCCTCGATCTATGATCGCATCGGTCGACAAACTATTAATGCTGAAACTTTATATCTATTTCCATCTATACTTGAGCTACGAATATCATTAAAGGAAATAAGAAAACGTCCTACTATAAAGGTGTTCGGAGTTTTATCATTTCGGCTAATATTTAGAGATTATTATAATTTTTACTACACGTGAAACGATTCTTATCTCTTGGCATGGCATATGTCAATGGCATGTCAATGGCATATTCCCAGATATATTAACATAACTCAAATAAAATGGGTGGATCTGACAACGCTCTAAGAAGGTCGCACACTAAGAGTACGGCCTTCTAAGAGCCATTAACTGTATCGTACTATCGCCCGCAGTGACAGTTCGTAATTCAATTGACTCAAGTTATTAGGGAGTGTGTTTAATATATACCTATTTTATTTGGTATTTTCCAAGACACTTGAGTGGAATGAGTATCTCATAGATTATTCCTTATACAATGTTTGATCACTAGCAGTTTTTGCGTTCTTGTATTTTCTTCTTTCCTCTATGATATCTCTCGTCCTCGTAGCTATGCCACAGGATTTCTGGAAGCAGCTCTCTTTCTTGCAAGTTCGTGTTCTACTTCCGTTATTGATTTTTGCAAGTCATTCCAGGTTCCCTCAGTGTTCGTCTGTTTTTCTGTCGCCACCTTATCGTCAATCACCAATACTGAGGCGAAGATTTCTCGAATATTATTCTCTTCTAAGGCTTTCGTGGTCCATCTTGGCTCGCATTTTATCCTTTTAAATCTTCTTCTTTGCAGGCAACTCTCCATTACCACGATGTTGTGGTTACTGCTTAAATCCGCAGCGGGATAAGTCTTGTACTACTTCGCGTGGTTCTCGTACCTCTGTCTTAGGAGGACATAGTCAATTTGGGATCTGCCTATGTCCCCCGGCCTCTTCCATCTTATCTTCAGCGTCTGAGTTGCTCAACGATCTGTGTTCGGTGTCAGCATTTCCTTCTCGATGCAGAATTTTACTAATCCGTCTCCTTCAGCATTTTGCTTTCCGAGTCCGAACTGTCCTACACTGGTTCCCTCTTAACCTTCCTCAATCATTACGTCTCAATCGCCCATTACAATCAGGTTCTCTTTTCCTTCCACGTCGGTGAGGATTTCTTCCAGCTACTCATACACTTCTGTTTTATCGTCTTTATGACTGGATGTTGGAACATACACATGAACTATCACTGCGTCTGTGGGTTCCGATTCTAGTTTCACCATCAGGATTGTTGTCATTGTTGTATGCCATATTGTTGTTGTTGTAATGCCAATATGACTTCACTCTTCTTCCCCATTCCTTACTCAGTATGATACCCACCAGAGTTTGCAAAGGGCTAAGTCAACCATTTAAACCTGAGCATTTAAAAACATCGAACAGCAATCGGCCCGGTTAGGTCCGACTACCTTCGTGGCAAGCTCGCCCGCTTCAGGGAAGTCCGAATCCAGCCTGGATACTGGGGAAGTCGGATCTGAGAGTATCTAGTTGCGCAGTAGGGACTATCATAGCATTCACAAGCCTGGTTAATATCTTAATCTTGAATAATGCCACCAAAATCTTCCAAAAGATATTTTAAATTCATAGGGCATAGAATTTCTTTTGCTATTTCGAAAGTGCATTGAAGGACATTGGTAAACACGATACTAAACAAGGAAACTAACACACGGCAGACAAGTATTTCAACTGCTTTAATTTCACTTTCCATGTCTCAGAAGCGACATTTTTAGATGGGTGATGATCAGTACATATAAAGTGCAAAATCTATCAAATGTACATGTTACAAGGCCCACTGTGTGCATTTCTTGAACACGCCACGCTGTCGGCCACCAAAACATTAAGTAGGTAACTGGGCAACATAACTCCGGCCTTATCACGAAACTGGTTAGTCGGTCAATACTCCTGTGTGTCCAGACGATGTTTCCACATTGCTTCAAACATATCATGATGCTCCATAATGAAAGACGCGCCTTGAAGGATATTGGTATTTATAATCACTTTGAAAATTGTGGTACAAAGGAAAAGAGTGAAAGGCACTTCCTTCAGCTTGCTCTGCTAGACTAGTCTTTTTCGGTCTTCAGATTAAAGCCGTATTTATATCCAGATAGAATTCATTGTTGAATGAATTATTTACATTTTGGTTACAAATCCAGTTGTAGTAAAGGGTAAATTTACGGAATGCTATTTATATTTTAGAGAATTTTCTTAACACTTGAAGTGAGTGAGTGAGCAGTGAATTGCGAAGTGACTGAGTGAATGAACACTCGTAATGAGGTGGAACTTTGATGCATTATAATGGAAGTGTCTTTGTTTGGTTGAGTCCGAAATTGAAATTGCTGTTTTCATCCTTTAACTCCACCATATGTGCATGTGCAGTTAGAAATTTTGGACGTGAACTAATTTATCCAGTAATAAATGTCAGTTTTGCGTTCAAACCTTATTCAAAGAGAAGCACTGTGTGGAAACTCGGATTAAGTTGCTAAGTCTGAACTTAATCCGGAACCAAATTCACATCAACAAACAGAATTACGTGGGCTTAGCTTGGAAACCAGTTTAATTAAACTTTTTTGAATCTACATCGGTGACATACGTACATTAAATTCAACTGATAGACAGTAATTTCTCGTTTGGGCCAATCATCTGCCTTGGCAGTACGCAGCCGAGTTATTCCCTCACTTAATCTCGGTGTATGTATCCTCTATTAGAATCAAATCCTGGCCATTTACCCAGTTGGTAAATGAACTACCGCGACGAGATTGGTGTCACCCATTTCATTTGACGTCCTGTCGAATCCCGTTATCATTTACCTCGACAAATTATGGCTGTGGGATTAGGACGCGCGTTGCTACCTCGCCTATATTGACGAGTGTATGAGGATGAATCTGGGACGCCTCACGAACCTCCGACGAACGAGTACTTTTTTAAAATCTGTTGAATTGGCTAGTTTATTCCCCACTTCGTAGTTGGCTTGCTTACGCTACAAAATTCCCACACACTGTAACTTCATTTGTAAACGCAGCCATTGTTTCAAACAAATGGTGTCATTGTGAACGTTCTAAATTATTTTTTTCTGAAACAAAGACGTTGAATTTCATGAACCTTGAAATATTGTATTAGCTTTTTTAAATCACTCCTCAAAGTTAATTTCGTATTTATTCACGTTCCATAGTGATATAAAAACATATGTTTTACTGTATGTATTTATACATAATGAAAATAAATACATAACACCTGTCCATATTTTCATCTATTGCGAAGGTCTCTTCAGTTAAATTTCTTTTACATACGCCGAGCCCTCAACTAACATATGCAAGCTTCCAAAATCGCTTTAAATAAAACCTGTGAAAACGATTAAATTAATAAAATTTACCCTAACTCGTGATATAAAGTATGACCTAATTTTTTACCTTTGTCTTGTTTAAATTTATTTACCCACAGTCTGCTCTAGTCTAGAGCTTTGAGTCTGTGCTCTGGCGCGAAGGTGTAGGAACCGATATTCAACACTGTTTTCTCCTAGTTGAAAGAAAAAATCATATACGAAAATATATTGTAACCGTAATTAAATATTTTTTATTTTAGTCTGAAGTATGTCCATCTCTAACTAAAATGGACACAAATATGTACCGTGTAATCGAGAGTTGCGACTTTTCCAAAAGGAATGCTTCGATGTTAGTTAATTTTTTTTAAATCGCTTCGAATATTGAAGGTGTTGTTCCCGAAGTCACTCTCGTGGAATTTAGGTCAGGGACAATGACGAATATTAGTAGAAGTAATTGAAGCAATTAAAGTGGATTTCAAAAATCAAAATGCCTGGTAATTGACCGAGGGTCTGCCAAATCGTGGATTATTGGAAGTGAAACATTGGGAGAACGGAGTAAAACATTATTATTCGAACCTCTTCTGAGAGTAGAACATTATATGCCACACAAATCTCGAGAAACAAGTCCTTTAAAAGAGTTTTTTTCAGTAATTTTCTGGTTGTGTTGCATAGGTGCCCACGTGCACCCTTGTTGCACACTGGAAAAACATGACCTAACATTATTGTACACCTCCCAGTAATCTCCAAACACAATGAACACATTCTTTTTTCCATTATGAATCCATATCATAATTTGAATCTGCTCTATATAATTATATAATTCGCTTCAAAAACACTTGCCGTTATTTCAGCAATAACACGCCCGATTAGTAATAATTTCCGTAACAAAAGTACCCTAAATTCATCGACGTATTCCCCATACCATCCCTCAAATTAATTGGCATACGAGTGTATTCCTCCATCTCTGAAAAAGAATCTGTGATATAATGATTCAAGGTTCGGTATATCAAATGTAATTATCACTATCTTGGTCATAGTTAAATTTTAATCCAATAAATGTTTGTTTAAAATACCTCCTTATTGCTATTTCAATGTCCATTCCCACTTGGTACGAGAGATTAAATGTAGAGTAAAACCTGAAAAGTTTGAAATCCCAGTTCCAATTTATTACATTTCTTACGTCTAGCTGTTAATATTCATCCATGAGCAAAAATACTGCCAGGTTTCCATTATTCATTCCAGGTTTATAATTAAGGAAAATACGAGATGACATATTTGAACGGGCGAGTGAGGGATTTATCATTTGTGCATCCATCTCTCTTATCTTTTTAAACGCGAAATGGTGGGAGACTTTTTTACAATACAATTTCAACATACTATTTACCACTTGCTTGAAAGAAAATGGTGGATAATAATCTTTTGGCTAAACAATCTTCCTTTCTTCCAACGAGCTGGTAAGTACTTTTCCATTTGCGGAACACGACCAAAATCGCGCTGCAGATTTTGTTTATCGAAATTGTCATGTAGCGAGCTGCTAGAGATACGTGATAAACATACCGCAATCTGGACACAAACTAGATGCGATTAATTAATGTTTGTAAGCCATTAACGATCCAGGATATGCTTTATGGAAATTCATTCCCTTAGGGAACTTGAAATGCAAACGGAAACGACTATATTATTCTATCTTAGATTATAAATAAATGAGATATTTTTCTTCAATTAGTGACGTTCCATATTTCTGCCAAACAATTTCACTCAGCTGAAGATTGAATATGATTCATCCGTATTATAATCAAATTTATTTCTCATTATACCTTTGTTAAAAAAACAAGAAATCTCATTTTATCTTACGAGTAACTGTTTAAAGTATAGATATCTTATTTACATAAAATCATTCATGAACTGCCGCAAACCAGTTTTCTCGATGCGTGTAAATAGAAAAATTGGGGGAATCAACAACAATTTAACGAAAATATTATAATTTTCTAAGTCATTTGAGATGAACATGTAAACTCGACATGTTAGCTGCTTCTGTGGATACTAAAATTCTTTCTGGGCATTCGTTTTTAAATCATGCATTTTTTTCAATTATGAACTTCACAGACATAAAAATTGTCTTGCAGAAATTGATCATGATTTTTCGTCTCCAGTTTTTTGACCTGACTTACCCAGATTCTGCGGTTTGTAAATCTTTATAATTTCCTTTAGACGAGCCATTAAATCAGAGTAGGCAATTATGACAATGTAAAAATAACCGTTGTGATAAAACATTCGCCATCTTATCTTGGCGCTTCGGGATCCACCCAGCTTTGCGAACAACCGATTACACTGAACAGACCCACAAGCATCCGTTTCAACATAATTGAATAATAACATTAATTGAAACTATACGTGATGAGTGAATTTTTATTTTACAGACTGAAATTCAGTTTTGATGGGTATATATACAGTTTACTCCAAGTTACGGTTCATTTTCAGTGGATATCACACGTTTATGATAGGGAGGAGTAATTTTATTTCCTTGTTCCGGTTTCCCACAAATTTCTGTCGCCATGAAGAGCACAAACCATTAGAATTTGAAAGTTCCAATGGCATCAACCGTTTTTTGAATGCACTATCGTGATATCATAATCGGAAATGGCAGAAATACCTTGCCTCGAAATACAATTTAGCCTTATAAATTATATTTCCGTGGTATACTTTAGTTCAACAACAGTTGTGCCCGGAAAAGACGGCTCCATTCCATAATGATACTGAATTACAATATCCAACAAATAGATTATGGCTCCCGCTGACTGTCCTTTTTTGCGGAAAATAGTGAAAAAAAACCATAGTCGTCTGTAAACTTATTTACGCTAAAAAAAATTTTTTTTACACTATTATTTTAACGTCACTACAACCTACTCCACCTATTTACTCAATTTATTTAGCACTTACCATCCCGTGCTATTATTACGGCAAAGCACCACTATTCAGCAGCGTAACCGTAGTTTATTTTATGTTTCAAACTGGAGAACTGGGAAACGCCCACTTTGCTTTTATGTCGTTACGCCTGGGTTGAGGCTAGCCAGGAAATATTCATACTATCCTATCATTATAAAACTTCGAATCTTGCTTCCTATAGGGATATTGTGATTCAGAAAACATACCCAATAAGCCACATAAATAAGATACATACAATAAAGATTAAAACATACATAAATATAAAATATAATCAAATGTAATAATAAATACAAATAATTATTCATGAATAAATAAAATGTTCGAGTTTCCTTTTTACGTTAGATCATAAAAATTAAGCCCACATATTCATATTTATATATATATATTGGTTCGAACACTAGTGGAACGTATAGAGACACAGGACACAAAAAGAAAAAAACTCATAGTGGTGAAGAATTTTCGGTGGCACCACCACCTTCGTCCGTTCA
>WURS02049823.1:0-11000 GCA_011762765.2 Rhinocypha anisoptera | reverse complement strand
TTGTACTCATGTATATCTTTTTACATGTCTCTGAATATTTTCTGCGTTTTTATAGCTGTTAATATTTAGAATGTGACGTGGGGTTTGGTGGAAGAGTGGACTCGATAATAACTGGGACATATATATAAGAGGCAGGTGAGGGGAAGTGGTAGGGGAAATTTCTATTATATATTTATATATATTTATTTTATTTAAGTATGTATATTTACATTTGGAAAAAGTATGCATGCCAAAGGAGGCGACGCCATTTCCTTTCGCGGGATCGTTAGTAATACGATTGCGCGGCAGAGTGGCGGCGAAATCACGCCCCAGCTCCCTCTGCTTCCATTTCTATTTTTTTTAATTGATCTCCCCTTGAGGTCGCCTCGCGTCCGAGGGCGAGGGACCTGGATTGTTTTTTTTATTATTTTTCTTGATCCCTCGCTTCTGCAGACAGAATCAACCGGTTCGATATTGATAGCTGAGGGGATCGCTTTGTTCGTGGCGGCCTGCTAACCTAATTTCGACACTTTCCTGCTTCATAATCAGTGGAAAATTATTTCACGCCGTTTCCACGAGTTTTCAGGGCGCGAATAGGGGTACGTACACACTACGCCAGAGAGGTTTTTTGAATCAGTTGGTTTCATTTTTTTTCGAATGATATTTTTCTATTTTTTTCTACGGGATTGTCATAACTCTTCATCCTCGGTTCGTCGGTTCTAAATTATTTTATTTGGTACTGTCTTATTTAATTTTTTTTAAGTTCTCTCCATCATCCATCCTTAATCATGGTGGACCAAAGAGAATTGAGTCGCGGGATAGCAAAAACAGTGAGGTCCTCTCTTATTTGACTCCATTGCTCATATTTTCATAATAATTGTTTTTTTGAATGCGACACTTCTCGATGAGTTAAACCCATCAAGTTAATCTGTCTGAGCTTTCCTCATTTCGCATTCCCTCGTGAAACGCGCACACAGCTACGAAAATAATATTGAACAATGTAAGATAACCAATTTTCCAAATCCATATACCTATGCCGGCAATTTTTATTCTTTAATAATTCTAATAGAATACTGTTTTCTCTGTGTCGCTCAATATAATTCATAGAAAATATCAATTTTCGTGTATTCTATGACACCTGCTTTGTCTTATTCTTATTTTTCTAGAGGTTTTCATTTTATTACTATATAATTTCCTTGTACTTAAGAAGTTTGTTATGCCTTATGTGAAGTGATCACACAGTAGGTTCTTACTATGGAACTTAACCGACTGTTGAGATGATACGTAGTTCTACAACTTACAACGCAAAATCTGAGATGTTTCTCGAAGTCAAGATCATGCATGACGCGTGAAATTTGTCCAAGAACCGACTTTCCTCCTGTTGAAGCTTAAATTTTTAAGCTCTGGTTCTTCTTTTTCGAGCGACACGCATTATATATCGCGCTCCAAATCCTCTCTGTATATTCTCTTTCGTCCTCCGCTGCGTGGATTAGGTACCGCCCCTACATTTGCATCATTGCATACTTTTTCCTATGGAAGGATATTCCTTCTAAGGAAGTTGAAACTTTAGCTTGGAGGACTACCAACACCTATCATAATCATTGATGATGACGCCTTTCCAATAGACCAAGACCTAATTATTCTCTATGTCACCTCTCATTGCATTTGTGAAAGTGAGCACGATAGATGTTTTAACCGGAATATGCCGACAAAAACAATTCGTAGTTTATATGGTACGTCCTAGAATTTTCATATTATCATTTCCATTAGATTCTAAGAGAAAAAGTGTTATCAATCACATCAATGCGCTGCCTTAAAGACAGTAACACCGCATTGACCACTTACCCGAAAGGCGCAGACTCCAGAAAGATTTATCTCCATTCGAAATCCTTCATCCGAAGGAATCGCCCTTCCCTGCAACCCACTCATTTTTTTAAATGTCTACCCCAAACGTTTCAAGGGAAGTTTTCGGGGAAGTTTTTTCTCCTCCACTCAATATGGAACCATCCATCCTGGGATATCTTTTTTCTCAAACTCAATTCAATTCACCAAGTTTCCTCACCGCATTCTACTGACTGATCTTTGAAACTCTCTCTCTCTCTCTCTCTTTTTCACGAGGTCTATGGCGGAAACGGTGCCGGGGCGATTATTGGCATTTGGCGTTTCGAAAGAAAACGTTGAATCCATCAACGGCCTTGTGGGGGGTGCGGGCGCCTTCGGACTGCTGGATTCGCTGACTTGGACGGAATACACTTTCTTTCCGAGACCCTCCCCCCAAACCGTCCGAATGATAGAATTCGTTCAACCGGTTGCGTTTCCCATAGCTATACCGAGATTTTCCAAGTTGTGGAAATATTTAGCTGAGATTCTTTGCCCCCGTGTGTCGTAGAAAATTTTTTAAGTGTGTGAGTGATGTAATGACAAACAATAAATCTCCTGTAACTTCGACTGATTTTAAATTTCGACAAAAACATGAGGAATGTCATAGCGGGATTCTAGGTGGATTCAATAAGGGTTAGAAAAAACAGGAATCTCTATGCTAGATACGGAAAGCCTGTTATGTAGAATAAATGCTGCACTAGAAGACAGAAAATATTTCCAATTATATAAATATATTTAGGTGAATGACAATACATACCCATATGAACCGTTGCATTGCACGTTATGCTTTCTATTATTATGTGTCAATTTACTGACAATTACATATTAAGAAATCGTACTTGGCTCTCTGTATTGAACTCCTTCACGAATTCACTAGATTAATGAAACTTAACAAATTTACACAAAACTCTACCTACTCTTTATTCACGACCGCTTTCGTTTACATGGTAACATCAGCAGTTCTTATAACCTGATGACATTACTATGTAAACAAAACCAGTCGTGAATATTGAGTACTATTTTTGTGAACGTCAACAGTTTTATTATCATGTGCAACCAATCGAAAATGTATTAATACTCGCAAGTCCGTGAACGAGATTTGTACGATCATTCGGAAATTATAAGAAAGTCATCGATCGAATCTCACTCCAGAAACTTCGAGAGACGCCCATCAACATCAATCATTAATTAAAGGCGATGCGCGGTATTTCACGAATGTATCGTAATGTTCACCTTTTAAAATCAAATGAATCTGAAATTAACTTTCATTTACAGGAAAATTATTGAGTCTTTAAAACTGTAATGAGATTTGAAACACCATTTTTTTAAAAACTAAACTTCTTTTATTTTTCTGCGACATTATAATGATAGGTTATTTCAAAACAATTACACGAGGCGTGAACTTTTTTCCAGAGGGGACGGATCAAAAGGGGGAGGTGGTTCATTTTCGTATTCTTCCTCGAGCCGAAAAAGAGAAATCAGCAGTTAACCCAAAACTTTCATTGTGACAAGTGAACGTAAAGCTTTTCCAGTAGAACATGTATCAGAGAAGTTCTTTTCCATTTTCGTCCTACCACTTCTCAGCAAATACCGGGAGACATAACACGATGTGAGTGGGAAGAGAAGATTTAACACTCTGATATGAAATCGTAACCTTCCAATCAAGTCTTACCACTATCAGGCTTGCTCTAAGAGAGTTTAACGGAAAGTTATATTTGAATGAGGGGCATTAAAGACTTTACCCTCGCGACCAAACCAGAGTGATCCATTGGCGAGGGCACATCTCAATTACTACTGACTCTCACTAGGGGAGACTGTGGATTCAGACCAGATGGGGGTGGGTGGGGGGGCGGGAGTGAGGGGGGGGGGGAAATCTTCTTTACCTGAGCGCATCTGTGGTTTCCCATGGTGACCTAGTGCTGAGAAAACCGCGAAAGCCGAGGTTAATCTGGGGAAAAATCACGTCGGATGTGCACTAGGGACCCTGAGGTCAGTGGTGGAAGACTCCACTCGTAAGGATACAAAGATCCCGCGAGGAAACTTTTACATCGCGATGGCCAATCTCCAAAATCTGTGCTCTCAAAATAAATGTCCTCTCACGAAAAAGTTTCTTCCTTCTTCTGGCAATGGTAGTTTCGCCTTATGCAGAAAGTCGTTGTCTCAGGCGAAACTTTGTGAAATCTCCTCAGGATATTGAAATGAGAGAACTACTTTGTGATTCCGCACAAAAATATATTTATTTCTTACGACCTGGGTTTCGAAACACACACACACCTGATGTTGACGTATTGATGATGATACATCAGATGACGCACCTGATGATGACATCCATTGTCGAAACGTAGGTCGTAAGAAATGAGTATATTTTTGGGTGGGATTACAAATTTGTTCTCCCATTTCAACATTCTGCAGAAAGGTAGAAATTTGCAAGCAAGGCGGGTTTACATAACCGGATTCTCCGAAAATATTTCCATTTATTCTGAAGTCAAATTGAAGTCAAATTCCTGTATCATTGACGATTTTCAAATATTCGTTAGGAACTATTACCGTTTATTGGTAAAAGGTCACCAGGTCATATTTGCGATTGCATATGGCACATGCCGTTTGTAACACATATGTCGTCTCCGGATTCATCCACACTGCGAGATCGGAAAATTTCCATGTTTCCGGGAAAGTGCTTTTGAATAGTTTTTTTTTTAACAACCCATCCCGGATTGAAAAAAAATATCAAAGTTCGCTCTATCCCTCGAAATATTCCTCGAATCACTGCCTCAATATACTGAACTCTCGGAGGCAATCTAATGGTTCGCAAATTTTTTTTTTTAATGGGCATTAAATCTTCATTCCTGGCATTCGTCGATTCACTCCGTCGCGAAAAACCAAACAATGGAGTGGTGAATTAACACCAGGAGTCGGGTATCGACAATCGCCCCTATCCAAGGCAATTAACTACTGAAGTGACCTTCCCCCTTACTCCTCCAATCCCTTCTTAATTTCGACCTATCACAATCTGACCGAATTCCACCATCAAAACATTTCCGTCAGGTGTCTCGCGTGAAAGGAATCGTATTTTCGATCCTCTTTTGTCACCCGCTATCGCGTGCGAGCAAAGCCCCTGCTCCCAATCCCCCCAAGTACGACACGCAGGGGCTGATCATCCAATCTGGACTATGAACATTGTCCCTTAAAATATTGACCATCATCCCGTTAACACGCGTCGCTTCACTCATTGTCATTATCATTTTATCCTACCTATTCCGTTTCTCGATTTTAGCGAATAATTCCTCGTCGATCGACTTATTTTTTTTCACACACATACTTTTCAAGCAATACATATACGATTATATTTATATGCAATATATGGTGCATACCTACATACGCATATGGACGATTCAAACGACAATCGGCTTCGTTTATTTCTTTTCCCCCGCGTCGATGGGCGTCTGAAATTATTTATGAAATTCGGACAAAGCCTTTATTCGCCAAAAGCCGAAAGGTCGAAATCAAACCTGGGTCGGAAATTCTGCAGGGGCTGAAAATATTAGAACTCATTACGCACACACGCGATTTTCCATTCATTTTTTCTCTCACGAAAAGCATTTTTAATCAAGTGATTCCACTGGGAGTTTTTACTCCGATGATGCCGGAGTTTTGAAATCCATAAAGTTTAAAATGGTAATGATCGTCCCACTTAAATACATTCGATATTCATACCACTCCTTTGTTCGACGACATTGACGTTCGACACAATCCCTTTCGGCGTTTTTGGGACGCTCGTCATTAAATGCTTCAAAATAACTATTAATTAATCCTGGACTGAGAGGAATGCATTCGTTGGTGTAACAGATATTTTACAACGTAAGGCCATTGCAAAAACTAAAATAAACCCCGTCAATACCCGCGTAATTTGATTACTTTAGCATGCAACGGATTGTTCATCCCTGAACGCAAAGAGAAGATTTTTCCGATGTTATTACGGCGAAATGTTGAAAATATCTTTGTCCAAGCTCCAGTCTCACTGTTTTTACCGGTTCTTTTCAGATGTTCGATGGATATGAATATATGACACATATTTGATGTTTTCGCTCTAAAATCTATATCAAATTTATTCAAATATAAAACCCATGGAAAGCAAATAGCTCAGGGGGACAGGGATTCGAGAAATCATATAAACATTGGGCCATGAAAAAGATAATCATTCGGAACATCACAATCTCAAATAATGCGGTCGGCAAATGGCAAGCCGTCAACAAAATGGGTCATCACTAGGCAATAAACGAGATGCATCGTGCTTGAAGTCTGAATGGAGCGTGTGGGGATGAATAATTGGAGATGGAATGATAAGGGGGTTTTTTTTCTACGGATATGAACTTAAGGAATGAAATACTTCCGTAATACGAATTGAAATACGAGTTTAGTGCAGTTTTGAACCGGAGCAGGAAAGCAGGCGCTGTCTTTCAATCCATAAGATAGAACTATTTCAAGACGTAAATTATGACAGGAATCAGTCTCGAAATTATTCGTAGCTCCTCAAGTTAAACATATGGTGTCTCCTCACATCCATTCGTATTAAACAGAAAAAAATCAATGAAAAATCGAACTTATCGATGACAAAGATTCAGAAAAAATGAGCGTCTTGACTTCCCTGGTTCAACATCCATCACACATATTTTAATCGTGTTTAAAGAAATGTGGGATATAACAATCGAATTTCGATCAAACAAACAATTGACGCAAAGCATGTAGGTTTTCGCTTTGTTTTATTTCCACGGAATATTATAAACACGACCGGTATCGAACGGTTATCGGTGATGACGACGATAATCGTTCGAAACCGGTCGAGTTGACAATAATCCGTGGAAATAAAACAAAGTGCAAACCTTAATATTTTGCGTCATTATGGAATTCCTCCATTTGGCGCCCTCCTCGGTGAATTTTAAAATAAACAAATTATATTAATTAGCATAAATCTACTACTTTTCCTTTACATCGAACATGTACATTAAATAAGCGTCGGAAAATGTGGTGCTATGGTCCAAAGCTGCCGAATAATATTTCCTGAAATTACTTCAATTGGCATTAACTCCCACCGAAACATTTCGCGACGTAAGTGCGTGCGCAATTTTCGTAACATCAATATTTAAGACAAATACGTACATTGAGTGATAAGTTCGGTATTTAGAATAATCAATCCCGCGCAAATAAACTCCTTACTTGAGGTCTACTGAACAAGTGAATGACGACATGATGCTTCATTTGTTCGCACACGAAATATTTACACGCTGGAATTCACCCCCCCCCCCTCTTCGCATTTCCGAAGCACTTTCCCTTTTCCTTCATTCGCGGGGTCGAATCCCACGCAATTTTTATTCTCACGGTTTGACTAGTTTCGTTGCATAGGCGTCGCCATAATATGCGCCGTAACCAGTATAAATATAAATTCTGTGGAATATGACAGTGTTTTAAGTTGTCGCCGACCGGGTTAGCCTGGAGGGTAGCGCGCTCGCCGGCCTTTTTTTTTATTAGGAGGTGGTGCGGAAAATGCACTTATGCACTCCCAGGGAAGGCGTCCCTGGGGAGTGTGGGACTCAAAGGTCGCGGGTTCGAATTCCGTCTATGGCATGGATGTTGTGTTTGTCGAAAAAGGGTTTTTTCTTTGAATCAAACAGGTGCCAAATGACCATTACCGTCGAACCCCCCCCCCCCCCCACTTTAAAAAAAAAGCTACTACTGTTTTAAGTTGCCATTTTTCCTGAGCGCACACAATGCTTCTCCTCTAGATCCACGTGAAAGACGGACCATTAAGGTCCGTCAGCAAGCGAATGTGGATACAATCGCTTACTTTCATTTTTACTGCGATGTCTGATGGCATACGTCACTGGAAAAATTCGCGGCCAACATCCGGGAAACGAGACGGGAGATCTGGGAACGATTGGGAGAATAAGTTGAAACGTTAGACATGTCGTAGGCATACTACATTTTTTTTCTGATGAAAGGAACACTGTTGTCGTATTTGAGATCGAGGCCCGGAACGGTTGGAACGAAAATGAAAAAAAAAAATGACGCCTTGAAGTATCGCTTCATCTCATGTCACGGCTATATATATATTTTTTTTTTAAATGTATTTTCAAATCGGAAGATGAGGAGCCACTGACGCAACCCGCGAAATAAAATTGTCGACGAGTCATTAAAAAGTGGAGAAAGATGTCGCCGGAAATGAATCGGATGACAAAGGCATCACGCAATAATACTTGGAAGGCATCGCGACGTAAATTCCCGCGCTAAAAAAGACCGCCCTCTCCGCCGTCGAGGTCACCGCTACTATTTCAAGAGCATTACTCCAATGCCAAGTATTTGAGTTTCGGAAGCAGCTGGTCCGGTGATGAGGCACGAGTGGAAAAAAGGACTCTTTTGTTTCTGAACGGACGACGGGTCGCCTCATTCATGCAATACGTCCTCATTCAAAAATGGCTTCATGAGCAACCACGCCTTTCACACGATATGCGAGACGAGGCATTCGACCCGCATAAGAGTAAAGGTCCTCAGATTTGGTCTGTCTTTTCGATTTTGGGACAATTCGAAGAGGGTGAAAAAGAAATATTTAAAGAGCGATGCCATGGGCAGCGTCTTTGTTTTAAAAAGTAGTATTGCTAAAATGATATAATTCAAGATTTCGCAGACGGACGGCTTGAACGATTAGTTTTATTATTTCGCGAAACTATATTCCAGAGTAAGAAAATTATTATTACACTGTGATCAGGATGTTAGACAACCTGACGGTTCAAAACTCAAATCAATCAGCGATCATCTTGCATGACTTATAGCCGAACCATTCCTGGCATGAGAGAGAGAGAAACGCAACCGAAACTAACATGGAGGTTATTTTTACATCAGATATTCTTTTGAATTCACAAGAGATGAATGTTTTTCTCTTGCAGTCATGGGAGATACTTTCATGAGTACATAAAGTTTTGCAGCATAGCATTCTGACATGCATTTTTTATACTGAGTATACAATATACGGATGGGAAAGATCAGATGCATCGTCATACAAGTGGCGCTCGACGTTTTTAACGCCTTGCTAGTTTGGTAATCTGTACCGTGTGCACGAAATGATATAACGAACGGTGATGTTGGTCATTATTTTGCCATTTAATCATCTGTTATTGAAAAGAAACAAATATTTTACGGTGGAACGCAAGTATTAATATTAGCAATACGCCAAATCAATTCAATACAATGGACGCGATCTTATAAAGAAATTAATACTATTTAATTCTGTTGAATCATTTTTCACGCACGAAAACTACTACCAATTAATCATTGCATTAAAGTACTTTAACAAATTTTGAGCGTGAATTTTATATGTTAAAAAGTCATTGATGAAAACTATATTAATAAGGAGCAATATATTCTTTCTAAAGGAAGTATGAGAATTCATCAAAATGAGATACAAGTCATAACATAACCATTAATTACACATATATGTACTTTAAGATGGAAAATCTTTGTCAACCATTCAACATATCACGCCTTTGAATAAAATGGAAATATTATTAATTCTTTACAAATTTAGCAGAAATTTACAGCTGTAAACTATTTAATCCTAAGAAATCAATAACCCAAGACAATAAAACACGACTGCATTTTTTACTTTTCTACGTTATCAATAAATGCATTAAAGCGTTGTGGTTCCATATGTAACCTAATGTTATAAATTCGTATATGTAACCTTAAGTGATATATAAATTGGGGCGCATAAGAATTCATATAGAGAGAATAATTTTGGTCAAATGATTTCGGCAGAGACTGAACTCGCACAACTATTTCCACGGAATGATAAAACCGCAATACATCCAGCTCTAGAAGTCTTTTGAATTCCATATAATGCGTTAGACGTCCTTGACAGGAAGTCACGATAACAACTGCAATCTCTCATCTTCCTGGTAATTACTTCCACGACGTAAATTTCCTCCTTACCTTCCATTCTGTAGATTGCCATCTGCGAAACATGCTTGACTGCTGAATACGTCTGTGCACAAGATAATTTAACCATAAACTTAGTTCTGAAATTGCAATCTGTAGTTATACATTTCAACAGAAGCAACAGCATTTTAAGGATTCGCAAATAGGATTTTTTTTATTTAGGATAACAAAAATTACCGAAAAGCAAGAGTTACGAATTACGATTTGGTGAGGGGCGCATTAAAAATATGGAAATGTTAAGGAAAGTTGACCGTTTCACAGGGCTGTTTACCGAAAATCTTTTTTTTTTTTAAGATGAAGATTCTTCACTGAACACTGCGTGAACTTTCATCGATTATATCTTATCTAGACAATAGTAAAAAGTAATTCTAAAGATATAATTTCAAAAGTGCGATTTACAGGAAATGACATTCGAGTTTCATAAGTGAATATTCCACTGCTGCTCCTATATCAACTAATTCGAAATTTTCGTATCACTCTGCGAAATTAAAATCAATGGTCAACGAAACCACTCGATCCGCTGTGGTTTCGGACGGCGGCGGTCGAAGGGCGGCGAGAAAGAGACACGGGTCGATACTGAAATTGTTCCATCTCGATATTTTTCGTACCCGCAGATTTACCGGAGCTGCAAGAATTCTAATTCAATATTTGATCATGACGATAATTCATCTCGGTTGACCCAGAAGGGTTACAATTCATCTTCGTGCATAAACGTGACCATTAAATAGTCATTTGAATTAATGATCTGAGCCGCATGATCATAAAATTGTAATTCGGGCACACAGACACTAAATATTCAATACTCTATTGCTTCTTGAGAGTGACTGTTCCTGACGAAATTCAACAACACGAAATTCAATACCACCAAAGCAGATTCCGTCTTCTCCGTT
Source organism: Rhinocypha anisoptera (assembly GCA_011762765.2). Taxonomy (NCBI): domain Eukaryota; kingdom Metazoa; phylum Arthropoda; class Insecta; order Odonata; family Chlorocyphidae; genus Rhinocypha; species Rhinocypha anisoptera. Next base: position 264 of record WURS02049823.1, on the reverse strand, counting down.
CGATGGTCATCTGTGTGTGAAACATGTAGGTCACCTGCAGTGGACAATTTCAGCAAGCCATGTCGCGTCACCCAAGTGACGCCAATATGATTCGCTTCGACGAATCATGAAATCGGTGCTTCAAAGGGAAGCGACGTTATGATTCGGAAGCAGGATTTATTTTTTTGTCCGAGTCGTTATCTCACTACACCCGCCGGGAATCGTACGCATGCGCCGGTTTAATTTAAACTAATGGCGGCCCCTGTAAATCTCTTCGCCCCCCCC
>WURS02049812.1:0-11000 GCA_011762765.2 Rhinocypha anisoptera | reverse complement strand
AGGGGGAAAGGAGAGAAAGCGAGAGAGAGAGAGAGAGGGGGGGGGTGAGGGGGCCGCCTGCCGCAGAGCTGCAATTTCCGGCCGTTATCCATCGGCGGGAACGCATGGATCGTGAGAAACTAACAGACCACAAAGGCAAATCGCCGCAGTTGATTGCCATATTTGTTTATACATGTGAATCATTCTCGTGTACCTATGGGATTTGGGGAAGGGTGGAAACGTTAGGAGTTGGGAGGATCGAGAGGAGCAAAGGGGGAATATGGGAAAGAGAGGAAGATAAGCGGGTGAAGGGATGATGTTTCCCTCTCTCTCTCGCCACTCCTCTGTCACCATATCCCCCCTCCTCCCCCTCCCTTTCCGCCCGACTGTCCACCGCGCGCCCCCCTCCAGTAGTCCGTGCACGTAACCTCTGTATCCCGGGCACTTACCCTCTTTATCCTCGTTCTGCCTTCTATTTCTCAAGCTTCGTTTAACACGTCTCTCTTTGAATCCCATTTACGTGATGCTGATAACGGAACTGCGTAGGCAGCGTGGCAAGGGTTTCGTCTCAGGGATGAAACGTGTTCTCGAAACAATGTTTTTAGGCCCTGATTTGACAAATTCCCCGGAAAGACGCACAGGAATTAAAGAGACGGCTCAAACTGACGTGCAGTAGCCTTTATCCCCTCAGAATAGTAACGCAAGAGGGTCTTTTTGATTATCTGCTCTTTTACCAAATAAAAAAACGCTCCTTCGTCACTGCCCACATCATGTAGAAACTATTGTGTTCCGTTAATTTAAAAAAATGGGTTTCGTTGGTTGAATTTGGTCATATTTTAAGTTAATTCTCTCCCGGTTTGATTGTCTTTAGTATTGAATACGTTTACTTAAAGAACGATCAAAGGGTAGCTGATAGCCGAATATTTGAATTAAAAGATGGATATTCCATCCGAGAAAAATAATTTTTAATATAGATTACATTCCAGTTTTCAGCCCTTTGCATCTGTCATTTCACTTTTTACCCCTCTCACTAAATTCCTGTCATCCATGTGAGTCCAGGAGCACGATATTTGTCCATAAGTCATATCACCTGAACTCCTTTCTAAATTAAACTCCCCCTTACTTAATCCAAACGTACAATACGATATACCTTATGGGATGATATTCATTTCAATAAACAGAAATCGAATTATTAATAGATCTTAGCCTAAGCTTAATTCCACGATTTTGAAACTACGATATATACTGTTTATTGTGTCGTGTTTTTTGTAAAAGAATCCTTGATAATTAGAAAGTTTTCCTAGACGAAAAATATGGAAAATCAAAGTATCCTTGGTAAAGTGCGATGGTGATCAGGGTTCGTCACCTAGTTTTTTAACCCTACTAACTCAACAACAATACTACCGTTACTTAAAAGAAGCAAGTTTCAAAAATGAAATTTACGTACTCATTCGAAAACCTGTTTTATATAATTACTATATAATTTATACTTCTACGTATTACCTTGCATAGCAGCCGCAAGAAGGGAGTGGCGCTAGTGGCAGGGAGTGAGCAACCACCATACATGCACTCCCACATGGAGATGTTCTTATACATTATTCAAAACGAAGGAAACTACTTGGATGCAAAACATTCATTGCAAATCATTATTCACATGCGGGAAAAATGTCAAACTACATATAGTTGATATGCATAGGAAATAACTACAAAATATGAACACTACTTCCCCTAACTTACCATAGAACCATATTCATTTGGATCTATAATCGTGTGAGGGAAAATAACATTTTTAAACCTATCCATTCTAATATATATATATATCTCCCTGATTTTACGAGCGTGATTTCTGATCTGACGTAGAATGATGGGGTATTCCAATGTCTTTAACCTCCTTATTGAAGTTATCTACCTCAAATTTACGCAATAAATGTAACCAATTAACAGTTGCCTTCAAGTTAATGCCTTCAGTTAACGTTCAGCTCACAACCAAATTCCTCCAGTAGCATTGTTATACTGCTACGCTGATCTTGACTAACAGTCAAAACGCTACTTGCTCTACGTTGCACTCGCATTGATTTCAAATATAATTCTGCATCATGAGGATCCGATACACCCGAAGCATACTCCAGATGTAGCAACAATAAAATAATAATTGTAAGGCATATTAAGGCGTATATGAGGTATATCAAAAAAGTTTCCAATAATAACTCTGCAAATTACACAAACTCTTTTTATTCTACACGACCACTGTCGTCCTGTACTGTCAGGCCACACCTATTGAGACATGCTTTAATGAAATACACGGTTGAAAATATAAATACCCAAGGGATGAGATTAAAAAAAACGAAGCATATTGGAAACGGAAAAATCCCACCATTCCTGCATTTTTCCTACCTGACATTGTTCTAGCTAAAATTCTCATCATTTTCCCAACGATACCTCACTTATCGAAGTGTCTACCAACTATTACCCGATCTCTGTCTTCAACAACCTCTTGAGTATCTATTCCGTCCACTTTTCCTGACTTTTTCGGATATCTCTCGCTAACTGCCTCTCCTCCACTTCAATTTCCACCAGTTTTTGTTCGTTTACCATCTGGCCCATTTTTCCATCTTTCGCCATATCCGCTTCTCAAAGGCTTCTACCCTCAACCTCATTCATTAGGGACTAAGCTTCAGATACATAAAAAAAATACGTTCCTTATCGATGTTTCCGCTGTCGAAAAAGTTTTTCCTAAAGGTTTATTTCATCACATACTTCGTTTTTCCAAAATCTTCTTTTGTAAAAGCAATTGTTCTTCTAATGCCGGCCTCAGTGGGGGCGGGGTAACGTCCTCGTCTGCCAACCCGAATGTCGCGGGTTCGAATCCCAACTAGGTGGATTTTTCAATCTTCACCCATGGCATGGGTGTGTGTCTCTCGTATTTTTATAAAAAAATTTACAGTGTTCACTGTAATTGGCCTATTAGTTCTGATTGAAAAATAAATAAATAAATTGGTTAGGCATGTACAGTGAGTGAAATGAAATTTAAAGTCTTGTGTAGATAAATATGAAGCCTAACTAGTATTCTCCATCAGAGCGTGTATATACTAGATGAAGATGAATGTTTCATACCTGTACGGTCTCATGCTAGTCTTCACAGAAAAATTTTCCGAACTTTCTAAACTTATTTGCCTCTTATCAAGACTTGGAACTTCATTCAGAGTTGAAGATCTGGGCAGGTATTTTTTTCTTATGAAAGGCCTGTCTCAGCATACTTCCAGTCTTCACTTGGCTTCTTTGCTGTATATATATATATATATATATACACATGTGTATACATTTGTATATATTCTTGTCTCGATCATGTATCTCTGCGTCCCAATGGCTCAACGGCGCCCCCTTGCCGACAGTTGAATAATGACGGTTTTAAAATTCAATGCTTTGCTTATTTGCATTTTTTACCGACATAACTGAAGGCCACTTAATTGCCCGATAACTTTTAATGACTCTTACCCTGCTACTCCATTTTAAATGGGTTACTGATGTGGAAAACCCTGTGTGTCGGAGGTTGAGGTATGTTATTGTTATTTAAAATAAATAATTACCTTTTTCATTGCGTCCGTTCTCCTCGAAGATCCCTACAGAAATGAGTAAAGTTTATTACCTGGTCCAAACTATGTCGTCTAGGGCTTATTTACTTATTCTACCCATTGCTCAATTATATCGTTAATTCCGATTATTGCAGTTCATACTTTTTTGTTGCACTTTAATTTGGGAATCATTTATCAGTTCATAGACCACTCGAATTTGTTCGAAAATCTTCTCATGTCTTTGTCACTACGACTCAAGTCAAATGGTGAATGCCACTCCGGGATATCCCTGTTTAACGTCGTTATCCAAATTTGTCCATGGAGATTCTCCACCTGCTACTCTTACTTATGTGGTCTGATCACGTTCCGGATTCCATCCATGGAGAACTAATTTTCACCAAGATGTTGGTTATCACTCTTCTCCAACAAAATAGAGATGACTTTTAGTATTCGCTGCATACTGAATACCAGTGACTGTCCTATAATACTTATTTGGTTTTAAATTCGTATTTCCTGTTTTATTAATTAATCCGACTGAACGAGATCCTCAGGACAAATTCCCTCATTGAAAATGCTTCGGATGAAACTAATATTCCTCCTTTTCCTAATATGCTAATTTATGCTTTAGGTGAATATTCTAAGCTGATTGGTTTTTTACCTTCGTATAGCTATTGCACTTTGTCTTTCTGTCCAATATCTTCAAAAGGATATACATATCTCATATATATTCAGGAAAAAAGGGAAGAAAGATGAGAAGAGATTTATGTATCCATTGCAAAATCATGGGAAAAGAATTACGTCTGCTATTCGTGGATGATAAACCAGTGGTTTATTTAGTAAGCCATTTTACAACCGAAATATCTGAAAGTATAACAAGTTCTCCACTTTAGTAGATGAAAAATTGAAAATAAAGTAGACCAATATTCGTTTCAACAGGTGTAAACCGTTACATGTTTTGAGGTATTATAGAGGATTATTATTAGGAACTATGAGGTACGTCAGATGAATAATTCTTTGCTCAAGTAAGCCTGTAGAAGAGCCAATCATTGGCATGAATCATTTATCAAAATAAAATATAAGGAACCCTTGATAAGCCGAGTTGAAAACTGTGGTTCAAAGCCTTAAAGTCAAGAAAGAAAATGGCATATACTCTAGGATTTTGCGTGGATAGGCTGTGGTCAAGAAAGTTGAAAGTAAGAAATAAAATGATGCAATAATGGGAGGAAATAAATCTATCACGGCTGTGAAGGTTGGAAATCTGTGCAAGTTTAGAAAGTACTCTTTGAAGGAATCCACGGAGTGCGATTGAAGAAAAATCTTCCGGGATTTCCTCCATGTGTGATTATATTTGACGACAGTTTCGCCATCATTGCAGACTGCGTCTTCACGTCGTAAGTAGTTGGTTTTGATTGTTCACCGTCTTGTATGCACCTCCCGTCTTCGTTCTGGTCGCAAAGAAAGTCGTTATTTCCCACGACTCATTCGTTAGGTAGTGGAAATTGCGAAGAAATAGAGAAGACAGCTACACACTTTCCAGCTTCCGGAAACCTGTCTAAGCGGAAAAATTTGAATCTACCAATCAGAACGAAGAAGGGAGGTTTATATAAGACGGTCAACAATCAGTACCAGCTACTCGACCTGATGACTTGAACTAAATGACCTGAAGTCGCCGTCTGCAATGATGGCGAAACTCGTAAAATTAAGCACACACGGAGGAAATTCCTGAAGATTGTTTCTTCTATAGAAGAGTTCGCATGCGTGCCTGGTGTGAATCACCCTCTACCGCATATCCTAGTGTACATCTGTGTCATTTACAGGAATATATTCAATGGAAATCGATGAATCTATAGTTTCCCCACACAAACTTTATTGAAAACACAACCTAGATTTCGTTGAGCGTAAACATCATCTGATAAAGTTGACATTTAACAATACCCAGGTCGGGTTTCTGTTAAATTTTATGAAGAAAACCAAGTTACGATTTTCTGTTCAATATGAAGCAATTCCACAAAAGCCTTCACCGAATAGAGTTAACAGTTTATATTTAGATAATTACAGGGTGTCACGTAGTTGAGCAATTCGGATCTTTGTGGGCCTGCTTCGACTTTGAATTTGACTTCGCTTCGAATTTGAATCGACCAGTCGCAACAATGCTTGGTAGAATAATATGGTCAGAGAAATTTGAATCGACCAGTCGCAACAATGCTTGGTAGAATAATATGGTCAGAGAAATTTGAATCGACCAATCGGAACGAAGAAAGGAGATGTATATAACACTGTAAACAATCAGAACCAACTACCTATGACCTGAAGACGCCGTCTGCAAAGATGGCGAAACCGTCGTCAAATTTAATCTCACACGGAAAAAACCGCGGAATATTTGTTTCTTCAAGTTTAGAAGGTACCAGTAGCTACAGAGATGAGTTATAAAAATTTATATAGGAGTTCCAATATGCATTTTTTCCCTTTTTATTTCTTACTAAATAATTTTCCATCTTTCAGTATTTTCAACCGCTCCCTTACCTTCCAGTATTACATTGCCGTTCCAGTTCTTCCAACATACTCCAAAAAAATTTTTCCGAATCCGGAACCGAATTCCCCAGAACGCTTGTTTGCTATTCCTTACGTACGGCATTGACGACGCCGTGAATAAATAATTGAATGATTTTTTTGTAATCAGTGGTAACCGTCTGAATGATGATACTTAATAGAATAAAGATATGAAACACTGAAACAATGGAAGTTAAATGAAATTCATTCGTGTAAAGTTGAAAATTTGACATTTTTGGCAAGTTTTACAAAAATAGACATTGTGAAGATGTTAATACTATCTTGTTTTTCAAATTTATCAACGAGTCTTTTATATAGGTAGCATGCCTAAATCATCATCATCATTATTATTTCAAATACAAGTACAAGAGGACACAAGGTCCTGTGGCATGTTACAGTACACATTAACATTAAATGTGTACAAAAAACATAAAAAACACAAATCACATCAGTACGAATTTAAGTAACATTATTACACAAACACATACACGAAATAGGAAACAGCACAGACAATAAAGGTATATCGTATATACAATTTCAACATTTAAACAGTCCCAATTGGAGCAGATATTCCTGTACTCGACACCACTTTTATTATTAACATAAAATTTATAAGTTATCAGTCAACAAAAATAGGTATTTACATAACAAAAATCACTTGTTTCTCCCGTTCAATATAACACAATAAAATAAAATCAAGTAGGTAAGGCTACAAAAATAACGTAATAACGTTTATGTTACGTAGAAATGTTATATGAAAGTTTTCAATTTTTATGTTACGTATTTTTTGCACCACCTTTTAAAAGTATTTACATTTGCTGGAAAGGGCTCAAATAGTTTTGTAGGTAAACTGTTCCAATAAAGAATTGTATTTTTGAGGTATGAGTCGTTTTATTTAAAATCTTAACGTTAGTATTTTATTTAATCGTATTTAACGTGTTTATGATATTTTATCAAGCATAAATGAAACTGAAATTTTCAGTTCGTTAGTGCTAGAAAAATATTCAGGCTAAATTCAAACCTTGCCATTTTAAAGCTGACTCTTGAATAACAAAGTTATGTCATCAGTACAAATGTGCTTAATTATTAAGTCGATATACGGTGTTCGCAGCTACCATTATTCATTCCTAATTGTATTATCAATTCCTTTTGTCCAAACATGAACCATCCAGTAGTTGGTATCCTATTCGTGAGCTCAAATTGGAAATACTCACTCCAGATTTTTGCACATTTTTGTCTTCGGGACAATATCCAAAAACTTATTTCATCCAAATACATTTTTCCGCCACTTATATGTCAGGGAATTCAATGCTAATCCATTCCTTCTGCAAAATTCCAATTTTTATTCCTTTTTATTTCTTTAACCTTAACATACTCTTTTATTGCTTTTAGCTGCGACTTTCTTGTATTCAGTCTACGATTTTCTTGTTCCTCTTTAATCTCGAGATACCGAGAATTATGGATTTACTCTTCCGAAGTCCTATGCGATCTACACTCTCCATTAATCATTCGTACTTTGTTTATTTGTGTTAATTTTTTCCAACCTTATCCGTACCATAACGTGTCGTACATACATTACTATCAAGGAAACTTTAAGTGAATGGAAGTAAAACTTACTTTGCATTTCCGCGGAAGAATAGAGCTTTTATTACGGACTAGTTTCACTAAATATTAGCCCATTCAGCGTCCTCCTACGGTCCCCTAATGTTTACACCCTGAAGATGCTTTTATGTGGTAAAACTAGTCTGTATTAAAATTTCAATTTTATGCGGAAAAGCAAAGTATCTCGTCTTCTCGTATAAGTAACTTTAAGTGTAACTATATAAGTAGCTATAAATGTAACGTATATAAATCTAATTGAAGTAACTATCCTTGGGAGTACTGAACCAAGTTATCTCCGTTAACTGTTCCAAAGGTACCATTTCGAATTCCAGGATCAAGAGCAGTTTTCTTGTTGATTATGCCACCTGAATGGGTTTGAAGAATGAGTTATTGCAATCTTATATTTTTATACATTGCATGTAATGGACGCGACAGAGCTTAACTCTGAATTTAGATTTTTTTAACGAAAAATTGAGGAAAAGCAACTGTAGTCTCGTACAAATCTTTCATTTTTTACCTTGATAAAATGTGTAAAGTATTTTTCCTCAAGTTTTACACACATACTAAAAAATTCTGGCTCCGCATTTCATTTTCAGGGTTGAAAGTGATAATCTGTTTCATATATATTTGAGCATGTGACAGCGTTTATGTCTAGAGTAAATGTGGTTCAAATTTTTCAAATGTGGCGCTCAGATTGATGTTCAGATACGTTTCTCCTTCCTACCGTTACTGGTATCAGCTTTTAAGATTATCGTAGTTCTAAAAAAAACCGTACTTATGCATTGCAACTGTTTAATCAATGGAAAATGCTAAATACGTACTGATAGAACGTATTATACCTTTCATAGGTGTCATGGAGCGCTTTCAGATCTGTCCACTTATTAGCTCTGTTCCAGCAAAAATATGCATCGCGGTCAATCGTGATTAAACGGAGTAGGAGACCGTACTAAAGCCCTTCCTGCAAACCTAGGAGGCACTTAGGCCTAAGCCTCATGGGCTCCTTCAGAGTATAATGGAGATAGCATCTCGAGGACCTCTTCTGTTTGAGATGCCATATTGGATTAGGTACTGGTAAACCTGGGAGTACAGCTTCACCCATTAGGGTGTACATTTCCTATGCGCTATTTGTATCTAGGTTTGCGCCAACCTGCCATTAGACGGACGCTTGGATCAAGTTTTAAATATTTCGATTGCTTTACTTTAAATTTTTAAAATTTAAGGTATCTCCTCAAAGTCACATTAGATAACCGCGCTTTAATTATAAATTTTGCTATTCCTAATTAACTCCCGATTATTCCTTCGTATTTGATAAAATATTGGAACGGTTTTAGTAACATTTATAATATATATTCTGTATTTTCGTATTAAAACCACATATAAATCCCTGATTCAACTAATGGGGCTACTAAAATAAAAAAAAAATTATTTCGCATTTTTATCTCTTTCAATATAAATCATAATGTCAGTATTAAGGCTATCTCCAAAATGCCTTATGTATTGTATCATTTCATTAATGACAAAGGCAGTAGATTGTATGCTCAGTGGCTTCGTATTCTTTTGTTCTGTTCGAATAATTTTATCTGTTGGAATTTCTTTTCTAGAAATTGTCGTTCTTGTCTGATTAGGCCAAGCTTTTTTCATTAAAAGTAATACCGTTAGACTTCATTTATTTCAAACTGATTCAGTTATTGGCGTTTTCTCCTCCTCATGGTCAGAAAAGGAGAGGTCTCCGGATTTCTACCTCGAGTGCATACCACACAAGAAGAGGTTTCGAATGCAGGACTGAGATGGGGTTCAGTCAGGTGAGTCCAGTTTATCGACGTAGTAAATTCGTAGAAAATGTAATCTCGCGCTAGACAGAGAACGTCATTATAAAACAGCTATAACTTCAAATGTTACACAGAGCAGTAGGGAGAGGAATTAGCGAGGAACATGAGATTGAAAGATTTTTTTATTTTCTTTAGAAAACCACTCTTAATTCCGATGAGATAAAACGCGGTTTAATAGTCCCGTGATTTCTTTGATGTTCACTTGTGGAATTTACTGAAAAATATTTAGTATCACCTTTTAATTTAATTCTTTAATTTAGCATATTGTATGGATACCTCACAAAAAGGCGTTGTACGAGGTGCATTCAAGTTATAAGGCATCCGATTATTTTACATCTAATTATTTACCTTAAAAACAATAAAACTTGCTCGACGTCATCTCTCTGCAATCGTACACATTTTTCGCAACGTCGATGCCATGATTCTATGGCCGCGGTGAAGGCTTCTTTGGGAGTCTGTTTTGATCACTGGAAAATCGCTGTGACGCTGTCGGTGTTTGAGGCCGAGATTGTTTTGGTTCGTTGTCACATAATGTTGTCTTCTTAAAAAACGCACCCATGAACGCACTTTCGACACATCCATGACTCCATCACCACATGTATCCTTCAACTGGCGATGAGTTTCAATCTGTGTCACTCCACGAATGATCACACGCTGGTGATGTAACGAAAACATCGTCTTTTTAAGTATCGAAAAAAGTTCTCATTCTCGCGGATACCACTAGAGATTCTGTCTGTCGTACAGTGCTGCCATCTCTATCACGAATTGACAAAGTGTGCCCGCTCATTTTAAAACAAACCGCATGTTTCTGTTTCCAGCCCGGAGAATAAAAAATTGTAGGCCTTAAAACTTTAATGCACCTCGTACATGTACACATAACCACTTCACTATACTTGGCCTCACCTGATTCTGCGCCCGTATGACGAAATACGTTCTCCTTAAAAATAATCACTGAGAAATAACATTTTTGAAAATTTGGTCCTATTTATCTCACTTACAAAAAAAATCATTTAGTCGAGAATGCGAGGGTTAAAGTTTACTAAGTTAAAGCCCCGAGTTAAAATATTTGTTTTTCTTTTTTACAATTACGTTACACCACGGATGGTTTCCCTCATACAGGTGATTATCTGGAACTTGAAGGAGTGTAAGTGATTTCCTAAGAGCCCTGGCCCGTGAATAGTTAGGAGTCAGTTAACCGCGATAACCAAATATTCCCCGAATTTTCGTCGACCACCGTACATGCACACACACACACATACACCAATTCCCTTCAACTTTCCCACCCGTCTGTCCAAACCACTCAACCCTCCTCACCCAGGCACGCTTCCCGCTCCCTCCCGCCGCCCGAACTCCGCTGCGGCCCGTTCGAGGTATCTCACGCCGTGAATATTCAATCACCCGCCCAGGTATCCATGACATACGTGGGAGTTCTCCACCCCCCACTGCTCTCCGCTCGCACCATTCCCAC
>WURS02049801.1:0-11000 GCA_011762765.2 Rhinocypha anisoptera | reverse complement strand
GTGCACTAAAAGGAATTGTCAGAGTCATTGCCCGAAAAGGTCGTCTCGAAAAGTCGTTTCCCATATTTGTGAATTTGCGTCTACTACCCCTTAGGCACCTGTATATATATACAAGGTACTAAAAGTATTTTTCACTCGCAGTGGCAATTTCCCAAAAGTTTTGGAAAAACCCCACGGTTACTCCCTCAGAAATAATTTATCTTTTGCCTGGCCGAAGCCGCACACGACATTATATAAACGGTGTTTTGTTTGTGTAGGGCCGAAGGCATTCAATATGTTACCCAGTAATATTAAGAAAATAAAAAAAATAGTAGTTTTTCCCATGCTATTAAATCCTGGCTGCTTAATAATGAGGATGTAAATTACACTTTTCTTTCGTGACTTTATAAACAGATGAGGTGCATCAGATATTCGTGTATTTGTTTGTAAATGATTGATGTAAAAATTAAGGAATCATCACCAGTATTGTTTTATTTCTTTGAAGGTTCCCCACCTTCACGCAGGTTGCTTTCGGGGGTCACCAAAAGCTCCGAATTGTTTTTAAGTGATGTGTTACAACATTTTTTCTTTTTCTGCGGAGCAATAAATTTTTTTCTTTCTTCTTTTCTTTCTTTCTTATTATTGTTCCCCTTCTTTCTTTACCTTCCTCTTCCTTTTGTTCTATATTTTCCTGCAGATTCGACATTATCTTTCTCCTAATCCGTGCTATACATCCATTATATTCTACTGGGAGTTGTCACGTTGCAGTATGTGTCCAATAAATTCAATTTCCCTTTTTCTGTCCATTTCTCCCTTGAATCATATTCCTCCTCATTTTAATTTTTATCCAGCAACTTTTAATTACTCTTCATGTCTATAACCAAATTGTTTCTGTACAATCCTTCTCGTCTAATCCACATTACCATAGCTGCCCAACAGAGACTTCTCCGTTTTACAACCAAAATTCCACGTTTCACATCCGCAAATCAGCGTACGAACCCAAATAAAATGTATTTGCGAAACTTTTTCAAATTTCCTATTTCGCATGTGTGTTTTCCAAAAGATTCGTTAAACTTTCATTTGTCTCCTTCGCCAAGGCTACCCTTTCCATCAAAGTAGAGAGAGGTGTAATTGTTACGTCTCTTGTAATTGTGCTCTTTAAGGTGGCAGAACTCTTCTGCTTGCCTCAACCTTCGAATCCAAGATCATCAAATTTAAACTCAGGATTCAGTCCCATTTCATAAAAACTCTTATATCTTGGGTATTCTAAAAAATATAACTTTAATAGTCATTTAATTCCTGAATCGAGACACTTCTAAGGTTTTGCTTCTTTCTCCTGTAAACCTGGACTCATATCAGGTGTCATTTTGCGACAATGGGAGAAATTTCATTCTTTTCAGTGGCTTTATGACTCATATATCATGAACACCGTTAGTATCTCAATCCAAACACACTGGTTGACTGAAACCCCCTTCCGTCCTTTCTTTTCTGCTTCAACTCCCCCTCTTTAATTTCACTCTCGGAACTTCTCAATCACTTTTTTTGTCTATAAACATGTTCATCTTGATATATTTCTCCAAATCCACATTTGGAATTGCTTACAACAAAGTCTTTAACATCTTTCCATCAAAAGTCCACCCTTCCCATCAATGCAACAACACACAGTACAAGTCCGGTATAGCGAGTATGGCTTATAACGAGAGTGTCGTTATAGCGAGTGATCGTTTTGCTTTGGTTGGTCCACGTGTTAAAACATAGGGAGTTCCACTGGTTATTACAAGTAGTCATATCTGCTCTATCGTCATAGGGAGTAGATTTTGCCGTGGTTGGTGTTCTGGTTGCATAACTCATTGGGTTCCAACATGCCTTACTTTGTCATGCCTCGCTAATCTACATTGTAAGGAAGGCTTTATGAGAGACTTTGTGGGGATTTTACGAGAGAAGTCTTAGTGGTTTTATGCCACAGACTTTCCAGGGAAATGACCGGACAACTTATCTTGGAATCTGTGCTCCAGTCTGTCATTTCCTGGTGCTATTTCATCCTTTATAGATGATCAAAATAAAAGAACATATGGAGCTACGAGCCAGACTTGTAGACAATGCAGGAAAAGCCCATTTGTTTGTGTTGCACCTTAGCAGGACGGCCAATCTCTCGACCCTCCTCTTATTTATGGAATCGTAATTGTTAACTGCAGGTCATACCTTATCTATGATTGTTCATGAAACGTAGTCAAAGATACTACCGATTCGTGACGTACATTAGTTACAAGTGTATCACTTTTGGTGATGACAATTTAAAATCTTTATAATGAAACGATATGTTTTCAATGCATTTGCGTATGGATTGATACAAATACTTCACGGCTCATTTTCGCCCACTCTTGGTGCTGTTATAAATGCCAAAAGAGGTAAATTCAAATTACTGTTGGTTATAACGAGAGATTTTTCGTCATCAGATCTCGTTAAAGGTTACTTCCACTGTACTAATTTTCCAAATGAATGCTTTTGCACAAGATTTTCTAATTTCCAGTTTCACTTATTTGTTTTCTAAAAGATTCCTTACATTTTCATGTTTCTTCTTCACCGAGGCTACTACTTATTTCACTGTTAAGAGGTGCATCTGTCACATCTCTTTCAATTATTCTCCCAAATCTCTTCTACTCAGCTTGCCCTCGAATGCCTCCTGACATTAAATTTACAAGGTCCTGTCCCTAGAAACTACCATACCGTTGGCTTTCCATGCTGTTTACTTTTGACTTCCATTTTGCCAAAGCAGTGGACAGGATTTTGACGATTCTATTCCCATAAATAAAAGCCCGTCGAAAGGATCACAATGTCATTTGGAGTAAAACTCAACATTGTGTAAACTTCACCGTTTTCCAATCAACAAATGATTTAGATTAGCATCTCATGTGTCATCATCTTCGATAAAGGCAGAACATGGCCATTTCATCAATGTGACCCAATCTATCTATCTCACTCAATCATTTTCATATCCCTTTAACATGTCAAGTTATCCCCCTAATTTGTCATCCAGGAACTTGTTCTTTCTTGACCTTCCTTTTATTCGATATTTTCAGGCAGATTACACATTTTCTTCCTTCTAATTTGTACTATACATCCGTTACACTCTCTAGGAAGTTGTGAATGAAGACGAAGAAGAAGAAAATGTTGCATTTTGTGTCCAACAAATTTTAATTTCCCTCTTTCCCTCCATCTCTCTCCTACGTCATATTCCTCCCCTCCTCAATTTCCCTCTAAGAACTTCTAAATTACTACTCTGATCTGCAAGCATCTTGTTCTCGTGTTATCCCTTTCCAATTCCACACGCCCACCGCTTCTAATGCAGACTTCTCCACCTCTCCATCAAAATTCCACGTTTCACATCCTTATAACAGTATAGTAATCCAATTACAGTAGAAGTCCGCTATAGCAAATATAGGATATAACGAGATTAATGCTATAGCGAGTGATCGTTTTGCGTTGGTTGGTTCACGTGTTAAAACATAGAAAGTTGCGCTGGTTATTACGAGTGGTAACACCTGCAATATCGTCATAGCGAGTAGATTTTGCCGTGGTTGGTGTTCGGGTTGCATAACTCGCAGGGTTCCAAAGTGAGTTACTTTGTCATTCCTCGTGAGTCTACATTGTAAGGAAGGCTTTACGAGAGACTTTGTGGGGATTTTACGAGAGGAGACTTTGTAGTTTTATGCCACAGACCTTCCTGGGGAATGACCGAACAACTTATCTTTGAAATCTGTGCACCAGTCTGTCATTTCCTGGTGCTATTTCATCCTTATAGCTGATAAATCGGAATGAAAGAACATATGGAGCGATGAGCTAGACTTGTAGACAATGCAGGAAAAGGTATTAGTTGAGGGTCAGACGGGGAGGGAGAGACTGCCAAGCAACAGGAGGTCACCTTTTCAGGTCCCTTTTTCATCGACAAGCAAGAGAAGGGATTAGTTGATAGTCAGAGAGGGAGGGGGAACAAACAAACAAGGGGGAATCTAATTTTCACCAGCTCTAACCCAGAGTGAAGGAGATCCCGTCGGGTGGTTCTATTTGTCTGTGTTGACCTTAGCAGGACGGCCAATCTCCTGACCCTCCTCTTATTTATGGAATCGTAATTGTTAACCTTAGGTCATACTTAATCTGTGATTATTCATGAAACGTTGCCAAAGGTACTACCGATGCACAAAGTACATTAGCTACGAGTGCGTGAGTTTTGGTGACATTATTTTTAATATTTTTAATGAAGCAATCTATTTTCAAAGCATTTGCGGATTATTTGATAAAACTGCTTTCAAGGCTCATTTTCACCCATTTTTGGTGCCGTTATAAATGACAAAAGTGGTGAATTTAATTGAATTTCCACTATAACGAGTGTACATTATAATGAGTGATTTTTCATCATTTATCAACTTCCTTAAAGCTGACTTCTACTGTTGAAAATTTTTGCGAATCATTTTTTTAACTTCCACTTTCACATGTCTGTTTTCCATAAGATTCTTTATAATTTATTAAAATTCTTTATACTTTCATTTGTCTTCCTCACCAAGGCTATCATTCTTATCGCTGTAGAGAGAGGTGTAATTTTTACATCTCTTGTAAGTGTTCTCCCAAAAGTAGCAGAATCCTTCTTCTGGCCTCATCCTCGAATCCAAAATCATTAAATTTGTAATGGGTTCGGTCCCATTACATGGAACTTGTGACAGCTTTTGTTTTCCAAAAAAATATATCCTTAATAGTTATTCCTGCTCATAATTCCTGAATCAAGTCACTGTTAAGGTCTTTGCTTATATCTCCTGTAAACCTGATTTTATATCAGCTGTCATTTTGTTACAATGTGAGCTAATTTATTCTGTTAAGTGGTTTTAAAATCTCCTATGCCATCAACGCTGTAAGTATTTCAATCCAAATACTTGTTGACTGAAATTCCCTTCCATCCTTCCCTATCCACTTCAACTCCCCTCTTCAAATTCCCTCTAAGAACTTCTCAATAACTTTTCTAGTCTATAACCAGGGCGAAGGGTTCTCAACGTCCCGCAAAGTTGGGTCAAAACTGGAATTATATATACCAGGGATGTTTGCGAATCTAGCTTAGTCACATGGACCCATATCTGATTCATTGGTAGGGAGGTTACAACACTTGAATAACCAAACAAAAGGTCATTCGTACTGTGTAGGGAATGATTCTGAATGCCAGATACATATATATATATATATATATACAGTAGAAGTCCGCTATAACACGAGCTGATAAATGACAAGAAATCTCTCCTTATATTGCTCACCTATTATAGCCAACAGTTATTTAAATTCACCTCTTTCGGCATTTATAACGGCACCAAAAGTGGGCGAAAAAGAGCCATGAAGGAGTTGTATCATTCCATGTGCAAATGCATTGAAAAAAAAAAGTCTCATTAAAAAGATTTTTAAATATTAACACGAAAAGTCATGCACTCATAACTAATGTACGTCACGCATTGGTATTAACTTTGGGTATGTTTCGTGAACAATCATAGATAAGGTATGGCCTGCGGTTAACAATTACGATCCCATAAATAAGAGGAGGGTCGAGCGATTGGCCATCCTGCTAAGGTCAACACAGACATTTGGGTTTTTCCTGCATTGATCACAAGTCTAGCTCACAGCTCCACATGTTCTTTTATTCCGATCGATCGGCTATAAGGATGAAATAGCACCAGGAAATTACAGATTGGCAAACAGGGTCTAAGATAAGTTGTTCAGTCATTCCCCAGGAAAGTCTGTGGCAATAAAACCACAAAGTCTTCTCTTGTAAAATCACCACAAAGTCTCTCTTAAAGTCTTCATTACAATGTATAATCGCGAAGCATGACAATGTAATGTGTGTTCCAATCCTGCGATTTATGCAACCCGAGTGGCAACCACGGCATAATTTACTCGCTATAGCGATATTGCAGGTGTGACCACTCGTAATAACTGGTGGAACTCCCTATGTTTTAAAACGTGGACCAACCAATGCAAAACGATCACTCGCTATAGCGATACTCTCTTAATAAGCCATACTCGCTGTAGCGGACTTCTACTGTATATATCGGTCGATCTGCATGAAAGGGTTAAAAATTCATAGAATACATTAAATTATCCCAATGAATTCTAAAACTAATCATGTGTATGAAATTCAACTATTATTGTTCCACCAAAACTTCTAAAATAACAATATTGAGGCCAGTCCTTGCCAGTTTACATGATTGCATGCACCTCTGATGATTGAGAAGTCTTGGAGATCGCAGAAGAAAAGCATTTATGACTTCGAGCGATTCATCAATTCACAAAAATGTCATAAAAATGCAGAATAGTATTTCAATTTACACAATCTGATATTATGAATTAATAATATTAAATCCAGAAGAGATTGTGGTCACAAAACAAAAGAAAGAGTAGTAATTTTAAGTAACCGAGACATCAGAATGTATCTTTTCCGCAGGAAAACTTCATAAAAATGAAATGTGTGTTTTCAGGCCTTACTTTGTGGAAACGATTCATAATGAAGATGAAAACACTTGGTTTTTCCACAGTGAAAATTTTTTTATTATGTAAGGCTTCGGTTACGACTTGCAAAGTCATTGTCAGGTGAATTACAGAGGGCTTACATGGGTTATATACCTTATGGAGAGGGGGGAGATAAGATTTTCTGGGTGATTTGTCCCACTAAGAAACGAAAGCCTTTCCTTAAGAATGATATAAAAAATTGCTTTCTACAACAAAGTAACCATAGGGAATCTTATACACAACAGTAAGGACCAAATCCCTAGTATGGAAAAAAGTGTTTTCTACAAGTTACAATGTGAATGTTCTCTGCCGTTTACGTTGGACAGAGAGGGAAGGAAATTCAGTGAGCGGGTGAAGGAACATTACACATGCTTCAAAAACAAGAATCCTTCTTCGCATTTTGCAAAACATTTGCTGGACGGTGATGATAAAAGTAACTTTATCCCCGAAGTAGTGCACTTAGAAAGCAAAGGAATAAGGTTGGATGCTTCGGGGCAGTTGGAAATTTCCGAGGTTGTTCGAAATAAATGTATACAGTGCTTAATGACTTGTTGTATTCCTCCCACTCCCCTTCTCCAAGACCTTCGTCTGTTCCAAAAAACCTCCCCTTCATTTCCCTTCCCCCCCCCTCCCCCCCACGTACCAACTGACTTTCAATTTACACAACGTATGTCCTCTGTAATTCACCTGAAGATGACTTTGCAAGTCGAAACCTAGGTCGTATATAATAAAAAGATTTGAAAACCCAAGAAAAACCAAGTGTTTTCATCTTCATTCATAAAAATGCATGATTTTACCAATAAATATGTAATCCAAAGTGAGCAATTAATGCAATAAATGGAGAATGGAAAATGGTCACGATAGAAAAAAGGAAGAGAAATATTTTTAAGCACCCCCATGGCTCCATCATGTAACGAAAGCAATGGACTCCAAAAAACACTTCACGGCAAGTTCCCTCCCGACTTGTCCCATGAAATGACGACATCCTACGTCCAAAGGGGTTAAAAATAAAAGGGAACGTGATCACAAAACAAAAGAAAGAGCGATAATGTTAAGCAACCGTGACGTTAGAATGTATCTTTTCCGTCGGAAACTTAATAAAAAATATCACGGTTGTACCGATATATACGTAAACCAAAGTTAGTGATTAATACAAAAAGTCCGGATTGGAATATGATCACGGAAAAGAAAGAAGGAGAAATAATTTGAAATGCATCATGACTCCATCATATAACCAAAGAAACCAACTCAAAAAAACTCTCAGGGCTATTTTATTCCCGACTTGTCCCATTAAATGGCAATATCCTACGTCCAAGGGGTTAAAAATAAAAGGGAACGTGATCACAAAACAAAAGAAAGAGCGATAATGTTAAGCAACCGTGACATTAGAATGTATCTTTTCCGTCGGAAACTTAATAAAAATATCACGGTTGTACCAATATATACGTAAACCAAAGTTAGTGATTAACACAAAAAGTCCGGATTGGAATATGATCACAGAAAAGAAAGAAGGAGAAATAATTTGAAATACATCATGACTCCGTCATATAACCAAAGAAACCAACTCCAAAAAACACTCACGGCGAGTTTATTCCCGACTTGTCCCATTGAATGGCGATATCCTACGTCCGAGGGGTTAAAAATAAAGGGAATCCACACAATGTGCTGTATCTCTTGCGCGCAGCATTCCGTTTGATGATGGACGTTCTCCCCACAGGAAAACGACAATTACCCATCCCACGAGGACAACGATGATCCTCCGATGGCACTGGTGCCAGAGTGTACGTACGGCGAGGAGGGAGCCTTCGCTTCGACGAGGAGCTATTCGCCCGAGGCCGCCGGCGCCTTGGTGACCTCGCCAAAGAGAGAGGTTGAATCGCCGGTCGACGAGTACGGCACAGACGTGGCTGGTGGAGAATTCGGCCATCCCGGAGGAACCCGGTCTCAGGTGAGCATTGTTCATCTGCTCCTAAGTTTATTGCGCCGAGGGCACCCGCAAGGGTGCATGGCAGGGTGTGAGACACCACCGAAGGTTCACGTACACACCCAAACGCAAATGCCAAGGGACACATTGCACTCAGAATGAAGCAACCCGCACGCAAAATAAAAAAAAGTGGTGGAACATTACATTGAAATGATGGTTTTTTTAAAAATAACTCTTATATTTCCACAAAAGATAATCTTGTGTGGAAATATAAGAGTTATTTTTAAAAAAACCGTCATTCTATCATGGATTTCCACCAAGTGACGGCCTCCACAGTGAACATTACATTGAAATGTTCCCGTGCAGCCTGGTACCTAAGGCATTGCGTAAGGATGTGATATCTTTCCTTTGATGTGATATCTTTTTCAGCATGAACAACTAGGATTGAGTCAGGGAACTGTGTCCTATTCTAATATGTTCGACAGCTGCTTCATCCACAGAGACTGTCCCTGACGGATGAGGTCCAACCCGTTATTACGGGCTTCACGGCGCCGAGTTAATTGTTATTTAGCGAACACCACTGTTCCTTCCAAGGCTGCAGGACTATAGTTTGAGGCATGGGCTTTACGTCCTCATGATGGATAGGTGTTGCTCTCCTTTTACTTCTGAGCATTACCCCCGGAAAACTGTCGCAAGGGCGTGTGGCAGGGGGTGAGCCACCACCAAACATTCACGTACACACCCAAATGCAAATGCTAAGAGAGACACATTGCACTCAGAATGAAGCAACCCACATGGAAAATAAACTAGCAGAACATCATCCACAACATGCAGACTTCTCACTACAAAACATTCATGAAAACAACTACAAATGCCATCATATTATGCAAGGTCCAAACGGGGGAGCTCTTCTGATTCTTAATTACCAACATACTTACATGCGTGACTAACTCCCTTCTAGGCTCAGGATTGTTCAGAGAGCGGACGTGTGGGCCCTGGTAACTGTCTGGAAGTCGTAATACTTGGGTGAAACAGTGATGGAGCCACCACCAAGCATTCACTCCCAAATTTAATTGTTAAGAGACACACATTACACTCAGAATGACTCTCCACTCGCATGCAAAATAAAATAGTGGAACATCATCCCCAACATGCGGGACAGCGTTAGACTTGGCACTACAAACATGCGTGAAAACAAATATAATTTACGTCACATTATGCCAGGGCCAAACAGCAGCTCTTCCCTGTTCTAAATTGTCGACGTATAATTCACGAAATACTAACTCACCTGTTGGGAACAGTCAGGTGGTTTCTCTCGTCCCTTTCAAGCGTCCCACCAACCTAAATGATTTGTTTAAATCGAGAAACCCTCCTCATGGTGGAGGGTTACATTACTACAAATAGACAAATGCTTTTCGATCACACATGGTTTGATCGAAGAGTAATGGGTGTTTTAGTTTTTCTTAACCCCTCAGATGAAAGAGACTCTTTCTTTTCCTATTGCTATGTGTGATGGAGGAAAGTAACTGTGGCATTCCTCCCTATTATTTCTAACGAAAAGTTTGTAAGTTGGCTGACCCAGGGATTACCCTTAGTGACCCCATAGCCAGTTTCCTCCGAGGTGGAGCGTAGTGGAGATACGATTGTCTATAGTCAACATACAGTAGAAATCCATATGTGTATGACAAAAGTGTTGCTATAGCGAGTGATCGTTTTGTGTCGGTTGGACCACGTGTTAAATCATAGGGAGTTCAGCCAGTTATTACGAGTGGTCACACCTGCACTATCGCTATAGCGAGTTGATTTTTCCGTGGTTGGTGTTCAGGTTGCATAGCTCGTGGGATTCAACACGCATTACATTGTCACGTTTGGAGGTATCTACATTGTAATGAAGCCTTTACGAGAGACTTTGTGGTGATTTTACGAGAGGAGACTTTGTGGTTTGATGCCACAGACCTTCCTGGGGAATGACCGAACAACTTATCTTCGGAATCTGTGCTCCAGTCTGTCATTTCCTGGTGCTATTTCGGCCTTATAGCCGATCGATCGGAATAAAAGAACATGTGGAGCGATGAGCTAGACTTGCAGACAATACAGGAAAAGGTATTAGTTGAGGGTCAGATGGGGAGGGAGAGACTGCCAAGCAACAGGAGGTCCCCTTTTCAGGTCCCTTTTTTATCGACAAGCAACAGAAGGGATTAGTTGAAAGTCGGAGAGGCCTAACATTTTATGCAAAATTGCTGATTATGATGAAGGGTTATCTATGGGTTAAGGTAAGTTTTTGATCAGTCTGAGCTTATGTTGGCCACAGAATATCTAACTATAATCCATTTTCAAATTTCTATATAATTCCTACCCCCTTATCATCCTGTCCAATATCCCTATTCTCTCTCTTACTACCTCTACCCCGCTTACCCATAACACTATGAACGTTTAACCATTTTTTTAAGTTTAACCATTGTTTTAAGTTTAACTTGTTAAAGTTGTTACACTGTCCAATGTCCCTATTCCCTCTTCCTTCCCCTAGCCAGTTACCCATATCATTTCCACCCTCTAT
>WURS02049790.1:0-11000 GCA_011762765.2 Rhinocypha anisoptera | reverse complement strand
ATGAATTCGAATCACAACAGTGAAAGTAAGATTCAAATCGGTGATGAATTCGAATCACAACAGTGAAAGTAAGATTCAAATCGGTGATGAATTCGAATTGGATAATCACATTTCTCCCCCTCTCTCTTCTCTCATCATCTTCTAACTCGCACTTTCTCTCTCTCTCTCTCTCTCACAATCTTTTACTTGAGTTTGATTAGTGTTGACAAGATTAGAGTAATTAAAATAAGTTGTTGTAAGTTTTATTTTTAATAATTATTGAATAGTTATTTAAAAAAGTATAATATTTAACATGAAAAGCTTAAAGTAATACTTTTTAAAATGAATTGACTCATAAAAATAAAATATAAAAAAATCACTGTTGAAAGACAGCTCAAGATGTGCTTATAACAAAGTGATGAGTCACGTAAATCAGTTAGAGGTTAAATGTCAATCTCTTGAGAGGGCCTCTAGGTCATCACCGGTTGTGCGGCACGACTGGAGAATGACATCAATCGAGCACAAGTTGAGATGTTCCTTGAAAGCTGTCAGGATTCTAAAGTGCCCAAAACGGACCATATGAGGTGGCACGCAACTTGAAAAGTTAATTTGTATCCAAGTTTATCCACAAAACTCTCCTGTAGTAATCCTGGTGGTGATCTCGTTTAGTAGAGCTGTCTTGATGTTGGTTTTGGCATTCTTGGCAATCACCTGGTGTGGTCGGCTTATCCTTGGGTGAGTGCCATACTTGGCCTGCCGCGAAAGCCGACTTGCTATGCCAAAAAGTACTTTATATGGTTACCACTGAATTACCGAGTGTTTGGTGATTCGATACACTTCTTGAATGGATGGAAATTGTGTTTCTAGTCACCAGCGGTGCAAGTTTTCCAATGGGATTGACATTTGTATTCACGGTTTGTAGTGACACTTGTCATACCAAAGCAGTGTTTCTATTTCTAGAGATTGAGAAAAACATGAAACCAGAATGAGATTGAAAAATTAGTACTATTGGTTACCATTGTCAAAAATTGGTTTTCAATCAAAACTAAATCAGACTGAAGTTCCGTTGCAAAAGTGTGTTTCACTATTGAGGTGATGCATCAAACTCACAAACATGAAATGTTCCTTTTGTGATTAATCAAGTTCAGAGTGGTTGAGCATAGTTTTGGCAATATTAAACTTTTCTAAAAATTCCAATTGGTAAACTTGAAATCAAATAAGTAGAAAAGAAGGAGACAAGCAATGATTTAAATTGAGAGAGATGAATTTGTTTAACAAGTCGCACACACTGTAAACAAAGCCATGTGGCCTGCACCAAAAGTGTCACGTTGTCTATGGACGGACACCGTCGATCACATGTTTTGTGATTTAACTGACATATATAAAGAAACATGCTTACAACTTCTATATTACTTGCAATTAAAACGTAATTTTTTCAGGATATAATCTCAATTAGTTTTGCTTGCTTTTTATTACAAATAAGTTATATATAACAGAATAATTTTTGTTCAAAATAAACTTGAATCAGTTTGACTTGAATTTTCTTGAAAAAATCCTTTTAGTGTAATAACTTTTTTATATATCAAAGGTTGAGGTTTTTGACGCTTGATTTAAAAACTTGACAATTTTTTTTACTTAAAAACATTTTGTTTATTATGTGATTATAAGGGCAACATTACGATTCGAACGCTTATTTTTACTATTGTAAAAACTTAAAAACTCGGAAAAACAAATGTTACTGTGAGTTTTTATATCAAACAACTTGCTCATAAGATAGTATTTTTGATTTTCTTTCATATTCTTACAACAAAATTTAAGATTTTTTAACTTTTAGTTGATAAAATCGATAAAAATTGATTTTAAAGAAAAACGTAAATTCTGAGAAAACTACAAGAAATCGAACATTGGTCTAATGTAACTTTATAAACCTTAGACCATACCCTATCCAACCATGTAGTTTGTTTTTAGTTTCCTTGACATGTATTTTTGAGGCCACTTTCCTATGGAACCCCGGTATGGTTCTTTCCTGTTTCGAAAAGATTACACTAAAAATACAACTTTAAATATTTAAATTTAAAAATCTAAATCAACTAAATAAACATTTTCTAACTGATTTCATTGATTAGTTTAATAAAAGTTTTGCTGTATTTATTGCATTTAAAATTTGAAAACACATTTAGTATTTACCAAAATTACTTAAAATTTTTTCAATATAAAACTAAATATTTAGATAAATGGTTTTATTTTTATCAAATTGTGTGTTTGGTATTTGGTATGACAAGTGATGAACGCTTGCCGTGTTTGATACGTCTTTTGATGCAATTTGAAATTCAAAACTGTCTTGCAAGGTCGCTACAAAAGGCCCAGAATGTGTACTAAGAGTAATAATCTGATGAAATGCGTCAATATGGTCAGTGTTGGTTGAGTTGATTAATTCGCGTTTGTCTACTCAGATGGCACGAATGACACGAATTGAGGGAGTCGGTGAGTGAGTGACACACTGAGGATTGTGGTAGAGAATGGATGTGGTGGTGTAGTGGATGGTAGCGTGCAGTGTGCCATCTCTGCACTCAAGGTCTCACCAGATGCGCCTCTCATGCCTAGGCTGGCATGTGTAGGCACGATGCCTGTGACTGCTATTAGAGCCACTGTGTTTAATTGCATTTTCATTCAGCCAGCTTTTATCTGTGGATGCCCATCTCTCACTAGCTGTCTTTTGGTTTAGATCGGCGAATATCAATGAAGGTGTCCGGCTGGTGGCAGTGAAAGTGTGTCCGCTGCCGCTTCAAGCGACTTGCCAACCACCGCAGCACCACGCAACCGTTCGATCGGAAAAACGAAGCCTACACCAGTCTGGCCAAGTGTGTCAATCAAACGAGCTCAGTACCAGCACCAGGAGCGGTTGTACCGGCCCGCACAACTAAGCCAACCTCAATACGGCTTTGTCACGTTGGCCAACTTGTCAAGTTTGGTGCACACCAAGTTTTGATACTCTTGCTACCGGTAGGGTGCAAAGCAGCGCAACTGTTTGATTTATTTGTTGGTTGTTACCCCAAGACTGCGAAATAGCCAGTGGCCATTTGTGGTTAGTAGATTACCAAACCTACTTGGTCCAACTCGCCACTCAATCCAGGTCGTCAGTCATCGTCACTGCAGTGTGCCTTGGACTGGCTGTGTGATCCAATTGGTCCAAGTACAACCTAAATGGGAACAGGGGCGAAATATGCATTCAGATGACAAGGACTGATCGGCGGCTCCAATCACCCAACTGGACAATGTGTTTGACAGGCCTGCCGCAACTCTGTGCAACTGCTGCGCTCACCACACGATGAGCCTGTGGGAGGACAGTGGCTCGAGCACCGAGTCTGCGCCACTCACCACCAGTCCTGACTTCTGGTGGAACCTAACCGAGCTCAACGTTGACATTACGCCCACCCCACACAATGATCTCACTCCTAACGACACTTTCTGGTTGTTAGAGCCAAAAGTACCACCTAGCAGCGAGTTACCACTGTTTCGAGTAAATTTCCTCTCCAATGCCTCCAATACGAGTGGTACTGTGGAGCCGGCTGGCACCGAGGTGGCTACCATCGTGCTTGAGCCTGATCTGCGAATCCACCACCCTGTGTTGGCCGTGCTTCTCGGCATCATCTGCATTGTGGTTGTCTTCGGAAACGTACTTACCATGCTCAGGTAAGCTCATAGTCTAGTTATCATTAGAATATTACAATCGTTTTCATGTTTTATAGTTGAAAAAGTAAACAAATATCAAAGTTTAATCAATAAAAATATTTTAAATTAAAAAACTTTGATATTTCGAAAGATTATCAATATCAAGTTTGAGAAAATATTTAATTCAATTTTGTATTATTTGACATTTGATACCATTTATCATGGAACACTGGAATGGTTAACTTGGCCAGCATCTACAAAGAGCGTTACTTGCACACGGTGACCAACTACTTCGTTGCATCGCTCGCCGCTGCCGACTTTATCGTCGGTGCTATTGTGATGCCTTTCTCTATGGTGCACGAAGTGATGAACAAGTGGTGGATTTTTGGACAAGACTGGTGAGTCTTATCTTTCACCTTCCACCTGGCTAAATTCTCCTTTACCTAGGTGTGATCTCTGGCACAGCTTTGATGTGTTAGCTAGCACGGCTAGCATTCTCAATCTTTGTGTGATCTCACTTGGTAAGTCTCTTCATATTTCCAGTAGGCTGAAGAGCATATCTATATTTATTCGAATAATTCACTAAAACAATTATTGTTTAAATTAAATTTAGCAATTTTAATTACTTACGAGATATATTATTAAATATATAATTGAAGCGGATATTTGAGCTTGAATATATTGATTGTTAGATAGTGTCTTTATAGAATGGAAATGGTGAGAATTCCGTTGGGATTTAGGGTAGCGTGCGTGCGTGTGTGTGGTGTGCTAATAGAATGTTTTTGTTGTATGGCAGACCGCTACTGGGCGATCACCGATCCCATCACATATCCATCGAGGATGACGCCTAGCAAGGCCTCGCTATTCATTCTCGGTCTCTGGCTCTGTTCGGCATTGATTTCCTTCCCGGCTATTGTTTGGTGGCGTGCCGTACAAAAGGTTAGTAGCGCACCGAGAGCGCGAGCACCAGTACGATGCACACCACTTGCCAATGCGCTCTTTGCACTCTACCCACTCTCCACCCGAGATTTGAAATTAGTAACACTTGTAATTCCATAAATTAAGCGTCCGAGGTAGCAACCATACTTGCCGGTAGGTCGGCTAGATAAAAACGACAAACGCGAGAGATGGCAACAATGGCCAACCAGTGGTAAAGAGTGAACCACTGGAAAAAAGGGTACAGTGGGAAAACTATTAATCTTGACACGTAGAGGTAGTGTGGACGCTATGTGTACTCCAAGCAAGAAGACTTTGGGGGAGGGCAATGATAGATGATCTATGGTGTGAGTTTTATCGCTGCTAGCTGCTTTGCACCTTTAACTTGATTTGCGCGCAGCCACGTCAGGCAATTAGGAAGGCTGGACTGGACAATGCAAGCCGGGTACTTAGATCAGTGCCACTCCACTCAGCGGGTTAGCTCGCTGCTGGAAGGCTTTGCAAGGTAAACCAAGCGAAAAGTGAGCCACTCAACTGGACCTACCACCGACTGCTGACCTCAGCACTCGCACACCTTTCTCTTTCACTCTATTTTCCACACGACAATTTGAAAATTCTTCATTCCAACTCTTTTATAATTGAGTACTGTATCTTTTCAAATGGCAAAAAAATTTAAAATGTTTTTTCCACCCGAGAGAAAGCAAAGGAGAAAAGAAGAGGACGAGCTAAATAAATCAGGAAAAAGTTGCAAGTTTACCAGGAGTTCTCAAGTGAAAAGAGCGCACTTTAAATTGATCTAGTTCAATTGATTTAAAAGTAAAAACAGTTTGCCTTACATTGCTTTTAAATATTGGATTCCTCTAGTAACAACAGTAACTAGTAGACTGTTCTTACCAAGTCAATCTGAGAGAATCAGCAAAGTTTTGAGTTTACAGTGCCAAAAAAACAATTACGTCAGATTTCTTTGATCCTAAATTTGAAATCACTCTGTAAAGGAGGCACACACACGAGGAGCGAAGCTAACTTTGTAGCTCTAGGCTTTCTAGTAATTTAGCCTTCATTTGCTTTCATTGCTATTTTAGATCCAGCTAGAAGGATAACGAAGGCGGCAGTTGCACCAAACTGGCCGATTGTTTCCAATTGCATCTCGTTTTGACGTGTGTGAGTGAGTGTGAGTGTTTGTGCTGAATTAAAGTTTTGTTTCTGTAACGCTAAACCAAACAGAGAGGCAGAGAGAAACTCTAAACCGGATTCACTGATATAGCACCTTATATAATGTTGTTTGTATCGATTTTTCCATTAGTTAAGCAGTATTTTAATTTTTTTGTAAAAATTCTCATTTCTTTTTTCCCAACTGTATCACGCTGAAATAGTAACATTTGATATAATCAAAAAAACTTTCTAATTTTTGATTAACACAAAATATATTTGAAAATTTGTTTAGAAAAAATTGATTTTACTTAAGTGAGTATTTTCGAATTATCACCAATAGCACATTATGAAAAAATATAATTTATACCTTTACCAATGCAAATCAATATAAAATATTTAACGTTTAAGCTAAAATTTACAATTCAAACTGATTGCATTTGTGACTTGACAATATTTGACAATGTCCCTCAATATCAGCTTCACTGTGTTGATTTTAGTTTTTGGATAAGCATTAGAAAAATATATTTCAGAATAAAACTATTTATGATAATTTGGTTGACACGTGGTTTAATTAAAATATCAATTAAACGGAAACTTTGATTCTCTTAATATAATATAAAAGCGTTTTAAATTAATTTTTTTAAATTTCCTGAATATATAGAAAATAAGTGCCTTTATCTCTTTTTATCTCTCTCACTTCTTTGACCTTGACTTAAAAGCACTCATTCAATGCAAGTTAAAATATGATTCTAAAGTTAACCAAAAAACAGAAAAATTGATATTTTTACTGATAAACCTACACAAAATAGTCTTTCAATGAAATGATATGCAATTTTCACCAAAAACTTCCATTTTTCGCTTTTGTATATTTGAAACTAGTTTCCCATTGTTAATCAAAAAATTATAAATGTCATTTTCCGACTAAATTGCTTGCCCTATATTGCCTACATCTTTTGCATGTTAAAGGTGATTAACAGGCAAAAAACAAGCGGGTAAGACAAAGACAAAATTAATTAAATTTTGTTCTTTAAAAAATTAAATTCTTTTCTTTTAGCAGTAACAAAAAAATACAGAAACATTAAACAAAGTAAAGTTGGCCACGCGAGTGCAATTCAAAGTGTGTACCTGGTTCCTTAGAGAGCCCACATCGCTTTGTAGATCGTTGATTTTGAAATTGATGGAAATTTTGCCAATGACAAACCTTACTTAAAATATATGGTTTTTAAATTTTTAGTTAAACACGTGGATTTTGAAGTAAAGAAGATTCCATTTTGGAATTTTCAGTTCAAATTAGAGAGAAGGATAAATGTTTTAAACTTAATAGGTAAGATTTATGCTGTAGTTCTTAACTCTCTCATTCTCTTACTTTCTAATTGACAGTACCATAAATCTAGAAGTTAACCATTGAAAAGTGAGCAAGCATTCATAAGATTTGAAAAATGAGAAGAATGCTAAAAATAACTAGACTATAATTTAAAGTGAGTGGTAGTATACGTCTAATCTAAAAAGTAAATCTACACCTAAGCAAAACAACCGACACCTAAACAACAACAACGACTTATCACGTGTAAAATAACGACAATTTTGTCCTTTTTTACTAGTAGAATATATATTAGGAAAATTAGGTAATATGAGTTGCATCTATTGTATATGTGCTGGTTTGGTGTTTCGTCCTCAAAATAACAAAATTTGCTAAAGTTGTATTTTTTGATAATAAATAAATAAATCGAAGTGATGATGATAATGAAATATATAGGAAAAAAATTGTTAATTAAAAAACGCCGTGTTTCAATCATATTAGTATTGATATCGAGGAGAAGTGATCTCGTTTGGTTGTCATCCCTTTGCCTTTTGATGAAAACTTTAATATCTCTTTTTCTTCTTTCTCTGCCATCACTGGCCCATGGTTGCAGATGTGGCATGGGCGAGCGACAATATCGCCATCCCAAGCTGGTGACATCTCGAACGGCCTCTCCCCACCATTGAATCAGTGGAGAAAAACAAAAAAGAGTGAGAGACAAACTCTGCACTGGCTGCATTTTTGTTGTTGTTGTTGTTGTAGTTGTCTCTCATTCTACCTCCCTCACTTTCCAGATGCAAATCTTGATGAAAATCCCTTTCTCTTTTGCTCGCTTGATCAAAACTCTCTCTCTCTCTCTCTCTCTCTCTCTCTCAGAGGCTGTATGACTTTTGACTTCTTTTGGGCCCGTTATTCAAACCAAAATAAACAAACGAAATTGACATAGATTAAACTTGGTAGTCTTGTCTCAAAAGGGGTTAGTTTTATCAAATTTGTATGCTAATTAGAATAGCATATAGCTTCTATTATCACTTGTAATTTTAAGATCTGGTTTCACTAAAATTAATCAAAATGTTTTTTTTAAATCAAAACAACTCAACTAGATCTTATTGCACTTTTTTGTGTTTTTATTCATTTGTTTTTTATTAAAAACTGTTAAATACAATAATAACTTGTCTAACACTTCCAAGTAACACTTGCACTAAAACTTTGAAGTGTTTTGTTTATATGATATTTTTAAAGTTTTCCTATCAAGTCTCCGGTGAAGCTCTGTTTATTCAAAAATATTTATATTAGCAAATAGAAAGCAATATGGAAACGTAAAATCATCCAATCTTCTTTCGCAATAAAGTGAAAATTGGCCTATATTGATACTTATTTCAAAGATATTTGAGTAGAAAAAAGTTAGCCAACTCGAATTCGTTGCCTCCACCCCTCGGAGATTGATTATGTTTGGCGAGACAAGGCCAATTGGTTTGTGCCCGTTCTGATTCGAAGACTAGTGCACTAGCTAGTGGTGGTTAGATTTGAACGGCATCTGTGCCCTCGCCATAACTACATGCTTTGTGATGTACTTGATCATGAGAAATCACTTGACCACATCACCCCATGGCTTCCATGTTCTGGCAATCCACTTTGGTTGCCCTCTGTCATTAGATGGCACAACCCAAACAAAACATTCTTTTCTATCTTTCAACCAAAATATAAAGTGCAAAGTTTTCGACTATTTACACCAATTAATTTTAATCAGTTTGCTTTTTTCCAATTGGTACACAAACATTGTTTTTTTAAAAACATGTTGTTAATTAAAAATTTATTATTTTTGTAGGGTTTGGGGAAAAAAGTATGTTCACGGAAGCATTAGGACGCAATTCGGCGTCGATCTGTGCCGATGCTTGCCACTATCTCTGATCAGTTGACTCACAAGTCAACTTGTGTGAAGCGAACGTTAGAGCTACACCATGTTACGCGTTACGCTCCAATCAACAACATTGATATTTGCCACGGTGTTGCAGCATTAATCATAAACAGTGACATGTTGAAAAAATTAGTAGATCTTGATTGTACGCCTCTCCTCTTACCTTTTAAATATATTGTCTCTCGACAGTATCAATAATTCAACAGGGAGATGCGCTAACTTTCCCACTTTCTCCCAGGCTCCATGACAGTTGGGTCTCGGTGTCGGGACAAACGCATAGATTGATTGATGGTGCACTTCTGGCTCGGGTGTCTAAGTAACGAGTTGAGCGAGTTTGTCGAGTCTCACTGATGTTGGTAAGGCTAATCAAATTAAAACACAGGAAAGCACGGGGTAGTGTGTGTCCGTGTGTGCATTGAGCGCGATATGTGCTTGCTTTGTGTTCCAATTAGCTGGTTTGCTCGCTGTGTTTAACTGGCGCGATGCTTGGCCCCTGAACCCAGGAGCCAGTGGCACCTTTCCGGTGTGTCTTCACCGACGACGTTGGCTATCTCGTCTTCTCCTCCACCATCTCCTTCTACGGCCCACTCACCGTGATGGTCTTCACCTACTACCGCATCTACGTGGTACGTACAGTACAAGTAAAACCTCGGTCACTTTGGTTATTTATGTGATTTTGACTTTAGTCTACAAGCACAAATGCATTCTTAACAATTTTATTTAAAATAGTACTTCTATGAACAACCAATCCTGTATTATTTTGAAATATGTTATTTTCAAAATCACTATCAAATTAAGCAATTTTTCAGAAACTTTCTTACGATTAGTTTTTCCTGAGAAACCTATTTAAAAGTTTCCTTGAAGCCGTTACACTGCCGAGCCTTTTTTGTTTTTCAAAACACAGTTTTGAAGATATACACATATATGTATACTTATTATATGAGATTAACTTGCTAGTATACTGTTTACATCCCCCAAAACCGTGCGTGTGTTAGTAATCGTTGACTGAGATCACTAGAGTGTTACTTGTTAATGAGAATTGGCCTAATGCGAAACGTATATGATTGAGGTAGGTAGCAAGTCAACAGACGAGAAGTCTCAAGTTGGGTGTGAAGCAGATCGAGATGTCGTACATCGGTGACGGCAGCTCGGACGAGTACCGCACCGGGTTCACTCTTCGGATGCACCGCGGCGGAGGGAACCAGCCACCGATCAACTTTCAGCCCACCCCACTGCGTCTCTCGCACGAGAGGCTAGCCATGCCTAAGACATCAACGTCATCCACCGAGACGTACGGCATTCTGTGCAAGAATGGCAGCACCGACCAACTGGACCGAACTCACCACCACCTCTCCACTTCCACCGCGGATTTCACTGACTTCGAGACCAACGGAGTGAGGTCTTCTTCGTCGTCGCATGTCAACCTGGAACACCACGGCAACGGACGCACCAACCACTTGCGCACCAACAAGGCCAACTGGTCTGTTGGCAGACGGCTCGCCAAACTCGCCAAAGGTCAGTGACATTCACCTATTCACACTTTTTGCTACTTCACTTTCCGAAGCTCCACATTTGAGTGCATTTAAAATCTCTTGAATAATTTAGAGTTAGTAACAAAATTTAAAAACATCTTATGGCATCAATGAGCTAAAAAATGAAAATGCCTTGGGTCCAAAGTGATCTCTAAAAAAATTTGCACTCAAAGAGCAAAATGTGACGCAATGCTGTTTTGAGTTTTCTTAAAAATACTAGCTTCTAAAAAAGCCCATAAAGCCCAAAAATTTAAGAATGATTATAAATATCAGCAAAGTTGCAAGATTAAGTGTGTAAACTCAATATATTTTGAAAAAATCAGACTAAATGTGAGGTTTTATCAATAGAGAGGGCATCAAAGAGGTGAGTTAGGCTAGGTCACCGTGTTGTGCATAGTTAGATTATGCCATTCTGATGGGTTAAGTTGATTGAAGCTAGGTCACCGTGTTGTGCATAGTTAGATTATGCCATTCAGATGGGTTAAGTTGATTGAAGCTAGGTCACCGTGTT
>WURS02049779.1:0-11001 GCA_011762765.2 Rhinocypha anisoptera | reverse complement strand
CAGTTCGGTAAGTCAGAGGGTAAAACTAGCCTGCAGCTAAGCCCAATGGCTACAGGTCATAGGAGCCGGTTCCTTTCCATGAGATTTCCCATGATAATGTGGTACCTAGGAAATCACTCAGCTTGGGTTTTTGCTGGAGGTGTCCAGAGGCGCCACCGGGCCTTGATCCCGGGTCTCGCGTCCTGTAGCCAAGATTTCTGCTCACTCTTACCACTGTAAATTCCTTTGTCATGCCAGTTTCACGGGAGATAATTCATTTCTCAATCGTGCTATCATTTAGGGACTCGCCCGATTCAGCTGTAGATGTGACGTAGGCGTCAGCAACTAAAAATAGGATTGGATACTTTGGTTGTCAAACGGGAAACTGGCCAAAAGAATAGATACTGATTTAAACCCCCTCTTCAATGCCTAAAATTGCTGTCAGGGAAATTCTTTTCCCAAGCGTTTTCGTTTAAGGCTATTTTCTAACTTTTTCAATCTGCTTTCTCTCTCCACGACTTTTGGTTCGGGGGTCACTTTTATTCTCTCAATAGGTTTGCGCCACATAGTTAATCTGTACCAACATTTCGCGAAATATTGCGTATGCTCTCATATGCTATTATGTATTCAAACGCTTTGTGGTGGAATAGAACACCTCTATATTACCTGGTGACCTTGGGAATTAATAGTGAACCCCCAAAAAATAACTCTTCCATATGTACTTTTAAATAAATTAAACTCTATCGTACATTGTATTAGCTATCGTTGGCATGTTTGGGTTTGTTTTGAAACTGGAGGAAAGATTAGGCCTCTACTGTAGCAGCAGTTGCCACGTGATTAATAGCGAAGTTATAGCGTGAATGAGAGGAGAGAAAACATCAAGTAGATGTGGTATTAAACAGACAATCGGAGAGCGGAGCATAGGACAACATATCAGCATTGTACATTATTTGTGGAGATAAAATCAGATCCAACAAGTTTAGCTGTAACCGGAGGCGTACATGCAGACTAGTAGTCACGGGGAGGAGGAGGTTGATTGTTGGGTGCAGTCGACTGGAGGGGATACCTGGGGGGGAGTCTCTTAAAGGAAACACCTGGTAGTAATGAGGCATTGAATAACGACGGTGGTGGGTAGAGGGAGAGACAAGCGAGGCAGGAGAGAGTGGATTACGAACGTGTAAGGGAGTCGGAGGAACGTCGGATCTTTGCTAAAGGGTTTTATTTCTTGTCTTAATATCCAGTTCCAACGCTGTCACGAGGGTGCTTACACACTCATTTTGGAACATATGTACAGGAATATGCCAATTAAATCGTATTTCGATTACTTGACTATGAGAACAGCGTCATCAGTTCGCGTAAGTTCCTGGTACGGATGTGGGTTCACTTCACAATTTCAGGCTATGAAATATAAATTCAAGATAAAATCGGAGGAAGGGTGTGAAAGCCGGATGCAGACGCTGTAATTGGAATGGAAAGGCAGCCTTTACCTGGATTCAATCGATAAAATTGTAAATAAGGAAAAGGAGATGGGAAAAAGGAGGGAAGTGCTGTGGGAATAAATTATGTAAACTGAATCAAGAATTTCGTACGAAAGACTAGGAATGGTAAATAATTGAACACCGACGAATCTACAGTAGGGATAAGTACGAAAATGAAACAGAAGAGAAGAGGGAAGGATGGGTGGTCGAGGAAGAAATACGCAAAGTTTTAAGTAATAAATAAAGGCAGTGAACAAATAACTCTTGAGAAAATTGGATGGAGTGGTGCTGCGGTTATGTCGGGAAACATCAGTTACCGGGAAAAGAAAAGTGTTGGTGTTAGAGATTTCGAAAGGATTATTTATAGAGATGACACCTGGCTTAGATGTGACAGGAAATTTGTAATTGACACCAGGGAGATTTAGGAG
Organism: Rhinocypha anisoptera; assembly: GCA_011762765.2. Classification (NCBI taxonomy): domain Eukaryota; kingdom Metazoa; phylum Arthropoda; class Insecta; order Odonata; family Chlorocyphidae; genus Rhinocypha; species Rhinocypha anisoptera. The sequence continues at coordinate 9,116 of WURS02049779.1, read as the reverse complement.
AGAATATGTCCGATATATTCTTCAGGCTAGGATGATTTCAATACGGCTTTGTCTATTTGGATAAGTGCTACGTGGTTGAGACTGAAATGACAACGTGCGGCGGGTGAGTCAGGGATATCTCGAAACTCGGGAGCACCTTCTAATTCACTTGTAACCCCGCTGAAACAGTTTATCTGATTGAATTTCCTTAAAGATGCATGCCGATGAAAAAAATTGTATTACCTGGTGTCGCGATGACCTTTTCAGCATATTTCCATTGGCCTCCTCCAGTGCATTTGGCTTATGTATCGTAATTTGTTTTTACGACATATGTATACTATAAGGGCTCTCCTTTCAGGAAAATTATTCTTCATGAGAAACATTAAGTTATGAAGAAAACGAAGTATATCTCGTAGGTAGTACTAACCTATTGATATACAGACATTTATTTTCTCTGGCTTTGCAACTGTCGTGGCATCATTTGGTTTGTGTTCCTGTGGTAATTTCTTTTGTGAGTTTTTATGGTATTAGAACACGAACTCTTGAGAGAGAGAGAGAAAGAATAATTGCTAAGAAATAGTTACCGCTACTAATTGTGCTACTAAAAGCTGTGATATATCCGTGTGTGAATTTTATGGAAAAGAATTTAACCCTTAATGTTAATTGACCAACTTTAGCGTGTTTTAGAACTGCGAAGACGCCTTCGAATAAAACACCAAATTCCTGCGCCGGCTATTCCTACTTTGTAAAGTGCGATTTTCACTTCACAAAGTGTTTTCTATTTGAGTTTCACATCCGGAAATCAAATTGGATACTTTTTTAAAGTTCGTAATACAGAGAATTGCTTTTAGTGAGTAACCCTCTGCGCACAACAGAGTTAATTCCAAGCTCTCGGTGTTTGCCATGTCGAAATTGTGGTCGTGCTTCGCCAACCCGATTGTTTAAGGGGTTTAAGCAATACTTTTATCCATCCCGTGGAATCATTTTCCAGTCCTCGCTCTTTTTCGTGAGATGGCATTAGGATGATTATATCCATTCTTTTATTAAATACTCTCAACCGTTATTTTTTAGGCATTTTAATGGCATTATTGAGTCATTCATTTACATCCCAGTCGTGACATCCCTTCTCTGACCTCGGCACAGGGACGTGGCCTATCGCAAATGTTTCATTTTTTTGGAATCGTTATTTACATTTAATCTCCAAGGAAAGAAGTCGGGAAAGGGGAAAATAAATTGATGGGTCACTTGCTTGGTTGTCGGACGCCTAAAGCTTTTGAGCTTTTGCCGGAATAATTGGTCCTTTCTGCGTAAATATCGAGTGCTTCGATTCGGAGACTTGATTTCCCTGGAGTATAAAACGAAGAGTGGATCTCTGGAGTTGCGTCCGTCGGTTCATAAGGTCAACTTTTCCTGTTGTGATTTTTTTCCACCAGTTAAATAGTGGTTCCTCGATGGTATTCTTAGGTTAGCTCATTCTCTCGCACGAGTTAAAACTCTCTTTGATTCCTCGGAGCGTTTTCATGCGTGATCCATTTGCATGCAATTAGCGTGTTCGGAAATCGCATCAGGAGGGTCGCCCGAAGTGAGGGCGGTCATTTCATCGGGAATAACCATTCTCCTCTTCCTTTCGTTACGCCGCCTCCAAGGCGTTCGGTTTCGTCAGGATGGACGAGAGGAGTCTTTTAAGTCCGTGGATTACGCTCTTTTTAACCGCGATCGAATCGTGTCGATGATCTTCCGGATTGATGCTTCGTGACCCGTCTTCACTCGCATCGGCGTGCGAATGAGCGCCCCTTTAGCAGTCACGAATGGGGCGTGCGAGTCGGTTGGCTCTCACGATGTAATAAGTTGAAGTTCGATCCCTCGCTTGAAATTCAGGAACTTTGGAATTGATATCGAAATTCAGCGAATCTCCCACTCTTTCTCTCCCTCTCAGTTCTGACGAATGGTAGTTGGCCTCGTGCATTTGTCTCACCGTCATCGTTTTGTGAATTTGTTAGCGAAGTTGACTGACTTGTTTTTAATGTCCGCTGTTCATTCAGACCGTTTTCAATTTATCACAATTTTTTTCGTCATCCATTTTCCACTGCCATGCATTTTCTTCGTGAAACACAGTTGATCGTTTGATCTATTTATTAATAATAATAATTATCGAATCCTGGAGTCACTCCGAAATCATCCATCCACAAATTAAACTTCCTTGGGTACGTACACCAAGAGGCCCAAAAAGAAGTCATCATTAAAGCATACAGTATCGCCAGAAAGTTTTTTTAAGACAAGAAAATGCGCTGTAGCCTGGCGTCAAACTCAATAAACCTCATAAAAACTAAGAAAACTAAAGTAAAATAGTAAACTAATAGTAAAAATAGTCCATATTAACAGCCAATTAGCCCAATCCTTTGGTAGGTAATATACCCGGGATGGGCGAACTTCCAGCAAGGCCGAGACAAAATAAAAAATAATAATGAAATGTCTTTATTGGGGCGAGATTAAAACTAGATAGTCCCTTCTTCCACCTAACCCCATGTCATACATATAATGTTACATGAAAGTAAAAGATTTTACAAAAAAAATTTAAAGGAATATTTAAAAAAATAAAATAATAAAACAGGATATCAATTATGCTATGATTACTAACCGTGTAGAAAGGTATTTACAAGTGTGGGAAAAACTTATGAATAGTTGACTCTTATTCTTGACGAAAAAATCCACTGCAGGAAAAAACCCACACAAGAAGAGGGGGGATGTGAAAAACCTGCGAAAACGTGAAGTTTAGAATTGAACTCGAATTGGGAAAGGACTTAAAAAGGCGAATTCCAGGGATGTTAATCTTCATAATAAGGTACAAGGAATAAGGAAACATAATGGGCCATAAATTGACTTATCCATCGCATGAAACCCGATAAGTGAAAGGTCGACGAGAAGGCCCCATCAGTTACAGAACCGGGCTTGCAAAACCTGTGGTTCCCAAAGTGAGCGACTCCGCCTGTCACCCGCTGGGACGGTCCAGGGGGCGGTAGTAGCCTCGGGTGTAACAGAGGGAAGGGTAATGAATGTCAATGGTAAGGCATAATGTTTCCAGGTGGATGCTGAGGAATTTTTTCTGGAAATGGGGCGGTAGGCCAAATATATTTGGAAACCTTAGTCAAAAACCGTTCTCACCCTCGCCGTATTCTAATTTTACATCCAGATGTACTTAGCCATAAAGTTCCTCCACCAAATAGTATCTTTATTCGCACCTCTTCAAATAATAGGAAAACCAATTTGGATAAACAACACCCATGCCCTGGGTGGGATTCGAACCCGCGACCTTTGGGTTAGCAGGCGAGCGCGCTAACCTCCAGGCTATCTCGGCCGGCGTTCCTCCACCAATTTTTCCGCCTTATTTCAATATGCTTTGGGATTTTCAATGGCTTTTCCGTCTTATTTCAAATTGTGGATATCATTCTCTCTTCTTTTTGTTTACTTCTCCAATCACTCTCACTTATCCTGAGACAAGAAGACCCATGTCTCTTTGTTCATGCAGTTTTTTTTTCTTACTTTTCGCTTCCCAATTTTTTCTGTATTAATTTTTCTCTCGCTATTTTATCTTTGAAAATTTTAATGCTTTTCCCATGCCTTGGGATCACCTTTTTTCACTTTTGTCTCCCACCCAACTTGTGATACTAATCGTAATTGTCTTAATTGATATCCGCGTTCTACGCATTTTACCTTCCTGCTTCCCTGCTTCTTTTGTTATAAATTTTCCCAGTAAATTTGTTCCTTCTTAACTGATTTTTTTTTCAAAAACCTCTTCCATCTCTTCGTCATAGTCATGTTATACTCTATGCTCATTCAATTTAAATAATTTTCTGGCGGTCCTTCATTTCCGTTGCATACAATGTGCTATTTTCCGTCTGCCATGGAATAAAACCTGTCAACCCGAAGTTTGATTCAATAAGTAGGGGAGAACCCACCTTGTACTTACCTTATGACCTTAGGAGAATTCCTTAAGAAATGCGATCATTCAGGTAAGTGAGTCAAAATCTTCTATCCCCATGTGAAATACCAACCTTCAGATTAGTGAGGCAAATTCTTCTATCCCAGTGGAATTGTCCTCAAACTTTTGGGGCACAAACCTTATCGAGTCTGGTTTCATTCCCGAAATCAGTTCCTGGCCGTATCCAGTAAGTTGGTGGAGCTTAATTTAACTAATATTAACTTAACACGCACCCTTGTGTTCGTCTTAATATGTTTTCCTATCCTCTTTCCAAATTCCTGTCCCATTTTATATTTACCGCCTATGGCGTATTTTTCTCATATATATATATATTTTTTTTTTGTTGCACTGTCTAAACAAATGAGTGTTAGTGAATCAAAAAATCGGTATAGTCGTTAAGTTGCTAGGGTGAAACAAACATATAGTCAGCCGCTGAAAACATAACAACCCTTTTTGGGCAGTATGTTAAAAGCTACTGTTTACCTAGAGTTGAAATCATTTGCCTAGGGCGTCTCTGTAAACAGATGATCGTTTTTTGTACATGAACTTACTTATGTGGTAATTTTTGAAATACAGGTATATTAATAATCTTTTTACATAAATAACAATGATAAGTATTACATTTTATGTTTTTCAATTTTTGTTTATCATTTCTAAGTCAACTTTTTCCTACAACTTTTTCATGCGTCACCTTTTACTGTTTCAGTACACGAAAATCATTTCTCAACAAAAAAAACAATTAATGACATCCAACGAGGTGAATCCTAAACTCATCGGGACCTATTGACGAGGGCTTCGTGAGACCCTCATCCCTTTATCCTTTTCTACCTTCTTCATATATCGCTTCCCACCTTCTCCATGTTTTATAAATAATAACTACAGTTACAGCTGATTACAGGGAAGAATGAGATAATGGTTCCCAAAAAATTAGAAATTGTGTTTTCAAACAGTAGAGTGGGATGCGAAATAATTGACGTCGGTGACGCCATTAATAATTAATCAGATTTCTATAAGTCTCGGTTCCCTCTTTCGTGCTTCAAGAGAGACTACCCTTCGGTTTTTTTGGTTAGTACAGCTTTTAATTTATCAGATGTTCCTGGAAAGTAACGGTAAAATTTTCGTTTCTTTATCGATAATATTTTTTTAATCTTCGAATCTACAAGTTTGTTTTTTTCCCGAAACTTCATTGATGGAGTTATTTAAGTATTGAAATTTTCAGTGGCCATGTTCCCTTACGCATCACCTGGCACTCATGTTCGAAAGATAAATTTAAATCACGCGGAAGACCAAACGGATATCGATTTATTGTTTATTTCGTACCATTTCAGAATTTTAAACCCACATTGTTTTAATAGTACGAAAAATCAACCTAATTTTTGTGACTTTTAAAAATTAAGTTGTTTATAACGTTGTTGATCAGTTAACGAAACCCAGTCGTTCTTAATAATTCGCATTTCATTGCATCATTGGTCGCTGCCAGATTGTGTTTTGGCGCTAGTTCCACTCATGAACTCACTTCAGATAAATACATAAAATACAATTTCATATCATTCGTTATAGAGTCAGGTGAGATGTGGTAGAAACGATCCATAATCTAAGAAATAAGTTACAAAATTTGCAATTTACACTTTTAAAGTGGAAATTCCAAATTTTGTAACTTATTTCTTAGTTCATATCATTCAATGTTTTTAAATTACTTTACCATTCACATGGTGGTATTTTTATGGAAAAAAAATTTTTCAGCGAGTGATATTTTGATAAAATTTGTTCCTTAGCATTAACTAGTAATAATCCGACTAAATATTTCCACGAAATTCGGAAATAAACCTTGTGGTCAACATAATGTGCCTAGTATCGACTCGTGAAAGTGCGAATCACCCCGGTTTATTCACAAATGTCCGTGCACAGGTGCCCACCTGAACATGTCCCCACTTTGCACAGCAGAATTACCCTCTTGCTTCATTATAAGCGTGTCGAGCATGATTGTCACAATGCCAACCTGGTTTAGCCTGGTGGATAGCGTGCTAGCCGGATTAACCAAAGGTCGCGAGTTCGAATCCCGCCCAGGGCATGGTTTTTGTCTTTGTCCAGATGGGTTTTTCTATGAATTGAAGCGGTGCGAAATGACCATAGCCGTCGAAGCACCCTATAAACTAAAATACTACTACTACTATGATTGTCACAAGAACGTGTCTTCCGAATAAATCAAGTAAGTTCAAAAAAAACTAAAGGCCTGTTTACTCGATGCAATTACTTGCGCAAGTCCATTCGACCTGAAACCTGCAGGAAATTAGGACGGGCTATTTTTTGTCCAAGTGTGTAAGCGTTCGCGCACATTTTCCCGTTAAAACGAATTATTTTTGAAAGCGCATCTGTTCACGTATTGGTCTCTCGCATCCCTATTCACTCATCAACTCAATCACCGCATAAAAAGGGTTAAATGACTAAAAATAACCAGAACCTTGGCAAATTCCATGTAGATTTTTATTTTTTATCTCCACCATGGTTTCCTTGCAAGCAGGTCTCCTTTCAAAGCATCAGGTTAAGTTAACTGCTTTGCAACGAAATCATAGGCGTTATGAAAAAATTAATTTTTAATTGGAAAATTTCAAGGTTTTGATTTCTCTAGCTCTCCAACTAAGATGGGTCCCCATGTATTGATTCATAGGAAAAAAATATTTTCAGTTCCACAAAAAATTGTGGAATTCTAATGTTAATTTATTATGTGCATCACGAAGGAGTTCCTCGTGGTAGATCCGAAGATGATATCTGATTTCTACATAGTTACGCATGAGACTGTTTCCTGTATAAACAGGGCTTAAGAACGAGAGAAACTTGAGTCGATATCGGCTGAGGTGCAGGAAGGTCCCCGTTTACCAGTTTGAGTCCGGAATTGGTGGATTTTTAACCACCACACAGGCTATGTATGTATGTGCTCGGTACACGTTGTTTTTTTGCCAGTGTTATTATCTTAGCCCTGTTTTGGGGTAATTTAATAAAAAAGTACTTAAGTTGACATGAAATGAAGTGAATCAACTCCATACGCGGATTTGCAGGGGGTGAAAATGCATTGAAGAGGAGAAATGAGCGAAAAGTGTCCACCAAGGCAGCCTGTAGCGTGATTTTGAATTGATCTGAGGGGCCATCTCTGCAAAATCCATCTACGCTAGCGTAACCCATGATTATTGTGGCGTCTGCCTGTCTACATTTTTCTTCCGTCAGTTCTAGTACAGTAAATCTTTTCAAGAAAGGAAATTATAGTGCGCGCTTTTGTGTGGAATGGCGAAATATCACTTGATTTTCCCCAAGTGATGAAAGACGACATCTGCTCTGCACCTTGGCTGACGATGGGCAGCGAAAAAAATAATTTCGTGCCCGATAGTGTTGCTGATTTTAAAAAAAAACACTCTTCCCAATGAAAATGTAACTCACCGGCGGCAGTCAGTGTAGAATTTAATAATAAATAAATGCGGAATCTTTTCTCCGGGCCATCCAAAACAATTAAAATATTGAATTTAATCGGTACGGATCATACAAGATTCTTCGTTGACACTTAAATGTTAATATCATGACCAAATTCAGCACTTATGGCTGACAGATATCACAGGAGGAGTCATATATTTCAGCCATAAGTCATTTACCAAACGCGTTAGAGAGCATCTGCCCTTCCTGTGTTTCCCCCATCTCATCCAAGACTCTACGCAAGTTTACACATCCCACTTGACAGAGCTATTCATTATTTGAAATTGGAAATAACTGTCTACTAGACATTCCTCCTGTTCTCCTGCGAACACTTATTTTTTCCTATTGGTACTTAATCTGCATTAATGTAACATGTAGTTCATAATGCCTCTCTCTGACATTTTGATAAAGAGGATTTATTATCGACCATAAGAAACACAAAACGCTATGGAAATAAATTCATTCATTAATCTGCCAGTCGGAAGATTGGATTATTGCAACCCTATCTAATGATAATGTATTTGTCTCTCGGCCTTCCTCGCGGGGCCTTCCCTTCCATTAAATTTATCACGATTTCATTTATGCTTCAGGGTGTGCCCAATCCATCCGGTTTTATTTTTCTCATTGTTCTCCATATTTCCTTCCCACTATTTGGTACTCTTTCTTGTTCCTCGCTCACTCTATTCCCTCGAACTTCAAAAAAAGCATCTTCGTCTCCAACGGTTTTTCCAATGGTCCATTTCTCTTATTCATAGAGCACTCTGACCGTTAACCCATATTGCACATATTACTTGCTACTTTCACGTTTGTGTCTATAGTGATATTTTCCTTTTGCAAGCCAGTTGTCTCTACATCACGAATGCCTTCTTAGCTTGAGATAATTTAACTTTGACGTCCGTTGAACTTCTTCTGTCCCATGTTATGCTACCGTCGAGGTAAGTTAAGGACTCCAATTGCTCTTTTTATCTTTTTGGAGGGACGTTTGCATTCTAAATTTATTCCTAATACGTACTAGATGCTCAGTTCTCTCAATCAATTCTTTTGGGGTTCCTTTTCAGTCCATTTCTTCTTATTTTTTACTTTTCATTTGCTCAAAGTTTTCTCTATTCACTTTTCTTTTCTCTCACTGTTATCTCATCCGAAACGTTGCGCGTTAAATTCATCTCCGTTCACATCGATTGCTCTGATGTCCTTTTCTCCTATTTTTTTGCTTACCATTTGCTACATGTGGATTGAACAGTCCCGGCGTGGAGAACACTCTTCCCTAACCACTTTATTTATTTTAGTTTCGGTTCTTCCTTCTTTCATTTGAATTTTTGTTTATTTATTCATGTTGATTTGGTAGATTTCTCCTTTTTATGTTATCATTTCGTAGTTTTTTCAGCAGCTCAGACACCTTAATCTATTCTACGTTCCATTATAGCTTTCTCCATTGCTAGGAAAAGCGTATTTTTATATGTAGTATTTTTCTGTAAAAATGCTCTTACGCTGAATGCTTGCCAAATCACTTCTCTTTTCTTTATAAATCAGAACTGGTTCGCCGATATTTTTTCTTCATTTTTTTACCGATGCTCTAGGTCAGTGTTTCCCGCAGCGAGCGCTACCGCCCCCTTGGAGGGCGGTGCTTTGGTCTAGGGTGGGCGAAAAGAAACAGGGAAGTTACGATCGGGGGGCGTTTGTGCATACGTTTATGGAA
>WURS02049768.1:0-11001 GCA_011762765.2 Rhinocypha anisoptera | reverse complement strand
GAGGGGGGGGAGGGAAGAGGGATAGTTTTTTCCCTGCTCCCGATGGCTTGGTTATAAGGTGTCAATGTGGATGAGAATGATTGGTGCACATATGGATAACCATGATTGCCCAGTTTGACAAATAGGTCTTTTGGTCATCGCCGGGGATATTTACGATATTCGGGAGGTCGTTGGAAAGGCAATCTCCTACCTTGAAAGAGTGGAGTGGCCTTAAGTGCGACCATGTGAGGTGTCTCGGTTGATTTCCTCCTTTGATGACCGGGGTCCCTCGGTAGCCCCTGGCGTACACGTCTCCGATATCCTTATATTGTCTCTACCGATTACTTTCCGAAGTTTAAAGTGGGAAATTTGTTTATGATTTTATTCAAATTGATTTCCACGAAAAAAGATTTATTAGCATAGAGTATGGAAATGGTGGCCGCGAGCGACAAGGGACGCATCGTAAAGTAAGTCAAGCCATGTTATCATCGTAATTTTTGACTTGTAGACATTATGATGGAAAAATTCATCTAAAATACCTACTTAGTTGTGTCGACTTCAGTATAATTGTATTGAGGTAATATTTTAATATTTAACTGAAGTATTTCCTTAATCTTCAGTGGTTGATTATTTTACCTCCAGAATGAAAAATAGTCGCTTTGTGATTGGAATTACTCTCTAAAAACATCTGATGTTGGTTACCTATGCTATGTGGACGCGGTGTTGGGTTTTTCCAATTGTTATTCATGTATTTCTCAATGATTTTAAATAAAATTTTTCGGGTTCCTCTTTAGTAATGGCTTTTATGGTATATAATATTTATCTACGAATTTTATTTAAGTTCTCTCACGTAGTTTACAAGTACGGAGTGGCCTGAAGTTCCATGGTTCTACCATAAACCACCCGAGATCTGAATAGAAAACTATTTTACCTCCGTAATATTTGAAAGAAAGTGTCACACATGTTATAATTGAAAGAGATGTTTGCTAACTCGTGCTCATCTGGAGAATAATGGATTTGTTTGGTTTGTTGACTTCCACATCGCTGTACTGCAGCTGTTAAAGTAGCTATCACCACACCAGCAGTAAAATGAGTGTTTTTGTACCTATCATTATTGTCTTCGCCTTTACTGACATGGAGGATTGATATCCTCTTCCCCGAGTGATTGGCTGCTTACGGTTTGTCGGTATCCTCTCACCAAACAAGACACTTTCATTGGTTTTTTTTAAGATTTCCGGCCATTACCCGAGGATCGACTCTTAGTTGCTCGGAGTACCACCACTTTATGTCTACAACTTCTTATTGTCGAGTGAACACCCTTATATCGCAGATAACCTAACTACACACATAGGGGAGTCCTTCTTTAGGAACATGTTGGATGTACTCGATTGCTTTAAGCGCAGCGGCTAGTTGGATCGTGAAAAAAATTATTTTCATAGGAAAATTTCTTAGAATATTAGATAATCTGGTTGTACGATTTTGGGGTTGTACTGAGGGTTTTTTTCAAGGTGACGTCTAGGCAGGAACCAAAGGAAAGAATAAAAGGGCTACATACCCCAAAGTGAGTTCAAACGCTGAGTGGATCATTATTCCCACCGCTTTCATTTCTCATCCATCCCATCACGAGGGTTCCCTGTCAGAATATATGCCACTAAGTGATTATGCTTCTTTCTATGTGCAATCCTCCGAAGCACTACGGGTTCTCCCAAGTTATAATAGGATTTACAGCCCCAGAGGGCTTTATGTATGTGAGCATTAATTGTAGTAGGAGTGAACGATGCGCAGAGCTGGAAATGTTCTAAAATCGGCTTTCTAAGAAGCGCCTTAGAAAAAGTATCATTATCAGATAAACTGGGATTTATGGATATAACGCACTTCATTTGGAGGGATCCTTATAAAAAAGAAATAAAAATCTACACAAAAAGGAGATATTCAAAGTTGAAACCGTTACTCAGAGCAGCCAGTTGGGCATACAAATTTTCTATGGAGTAACTACTAAATTTATAGAAATTAGATTATCCGAGAATAGAATAAAGGTTGATTTGTTTATTTTTGAATTATTGAGAAATTGGTTTGACCATAATGGGATGTGGGGATTATTTAAATGTGAAATTACTAAATTGTTTTCTTTATGACCTCTGAAGTAAGAATATTAACTGCATATCTACCTTACTTACTACAGCTTGTTTTCAACTTACCTACTTATTCATAATTTTAATTATATATAAACCCATCCCCAACGAGGAACAAGTAAGAAGGGATGGTGAAGGGCATTGACGGGACGCCGAACCTTAAGCTATTTATTGTTAATCTTAAATAATAGGTAACCAAGTTGTTGGAAAACTATGCCTTAAATGAAGGGTGACATAACTTTTATAAGCGTCGGACATAAACCTACCTATGGTGATGTTAACTTATTTGAGGCTTATAGGTCTTAATTCATAGATTGGAATTGGAGAAATGGGGGATGATATAATCAGGGGACTTATTTAAAACTTCTTTCGAATCATCAATTCAAATAAAGTGAAACTGCGTAATGGCAATCTTCAGACTAAATTTTAGTCAAAACCATTGGTTACCTTGCGTTCTGATATCCACCAAGTGCTGAATAAATGTGTTCTTAAGTATGAGACAGTGAAATTCATCCTCATGCCAGGTCAACCGGAATCTTTTCGTTCCCAATTTACAGCATTTGATGTGAGAATTTCTCAGCTGATCGATCATTTTGCAGCTGGTTGTATTTATATTTGTGGTTATATTTGTAGTTAATTTCAACGTCTTGACGTGTCGCTAAAAAGTAGAGTATTTCAAGCTAGCATTTATTTCGTCCGCTGGTGTCAATCGATGAATTACAGTTAATATTTGCCTGAAATCTCTTGCAATCAATATTAATACACTCCCAAATGACCTGATGTTTCCGCGAAAATCTTGCAATGATAGATCAGGAGCCTCGAGCGATTTTTTGTGTACCATTGTGCATTCATCCCAAACATTAAGTTTACATTTCTACAATACTTTTCCCATACCGTATGCTTTGGAAATGTTGCATGTAGGTGTTTCAATGAATTGCATGTTCAATGGCAACTTCAAAGCAGTATGAGCAGTTCTTCCAACTGGTAGAAATGTCGCAGCTATGCCATTTTGGGACCGAATTGCTGTCAGAATCAAACTAATTAGGAACGTTTTACTAGTTCCTCCTAGCGCATCAAAAAAGAACATTTCTCCAACCCCGTTATTGGCAGTTTGCATTATTTGTTCGTAAATATCATTTTGCTCAAATGTTAGCCTAGGAGTATTTGATTGCACATACGGCAAAAGATCACTCATGTAGTAATTTTGTCCATGACCAAATTATACATCGAGTGATGCAGCGGCAGATTGATTCGGTGATGGCATTCCCAATTGATTGAAAACTTTGTTCGTGATTTCTAAGCACGTATCTTCAATTATTATCAACTCTTCATTGTAGATTTCTGCTGTGAATTCATATTTTAATTTTTTCCGGGTAATCGATGAAAAATATCTTCAGCCATGTGCGATTTATATTTCTTTCGCATATGATGCACATCAATAAAAATAAACAATAATAAAAAAGAAATGAAAAACAAAAAACAACAATAATAAAAAAACTATACTCACGACGTGAACGCTATGGTAAACGATACAGCTCAAATCCAACGCAATATAACAAGAAATAATAAAATCAAATTGAAAATACAACAAAATGCATGTGAGTTTAATGTTACAATACTAAGTGAAATCAGCTGTCATGTAGTATTTTTAATGCTAAGCTGTCCGATATGTGTATATGCACTGGACGATATTTACCCACCTATGCTCACTACTACCGCGTTCAATCTTCTTCACCCGCTGCATGAAAAGAAATGGATCAAACAGCTGCTCCTGTTATTGTGAGAACAAATCTGATAGCATTAACACGCTCGTATTCGAATTGAACGTTGTGTCAAGATTTGAAAACAATAGGTGAAGAACTTTCGGATATTTGAGATATTGAATAAACGAACATTTACATTTTTATTTGTATAGATGTTTCAAAGCTATGCATATTATTATGTAATCTATTGTTGTTTAGGCTCCAATTTGGTGAGGTATGACACTCAAATTCCGTGGAAAAACATAGTTTTTAAATCCCGTGGCTTCACAGTAAACTCAATAAAATATAGTCATCACCCATCACTCATATTTTTTTGGTATTTGGATAAACAATTTCGGCTATTATTTTAAATTCCGTTAGTTTTCTTCCGAAGCAAGAACCAAACGTAGTATTAACTCTGTCTAAAGTGATCAAAATTTTTTAGATATTCTAGCATAGGTTTGACCTAATGATTCTCTTTCTGATATCACACGGCGAACAACAATATTTTTAGCTTTTGTAAAATTAAATGTTATGACCAAAAAACATGAAGCGCATTACAAGTAAGGGACTTGGCACTCTGGCACCCAGCTCACATTCTCTTCCTCCCGTTTCTTGGCGTCTTCCCTGTCTCCTTCCCTTTCCTCTCTCACCCTTGGTGCTTCTCCTCCTGCCTACACTGTTTTCCCGTCTCTTTACTCTCCAAATTTCCAGTCACGTTCGATCTCTGCCGCCAACGCGTCCTGTTCCGTTCAGCCCTTCCTGCGTGGTCCTACGACATCCTCCCATGCCATCCCACCCTCACTCTCCCTCCATTCTTCCGTCCTCTATCTCCCTCCCGAGTTCCCCTTTTATTATTTATGCGGTACGACGTCGTACACCCTCCCATAGGAGCCACCAACATCCGATGACTATCTCTTTTCCGCGCCTACAAAAGCCCCCCCTCCTTCTCCCATCTCTCCTCTCCCTTCCTCCACCCCCTCCCTGAAGGAACGGGCCTCAAGCGTTGAAATCTCCACGGTAGTGTCGAACGAGTAACGGCTCCATGTGAATGTGGATCGTGGCGTTTTCCACGTTGTTTGATAAATGAGTGAGATTCGCTTAAGGAAATCGTCTGAGATTTCAGAGTTTCGACCGAATCGACTTTTTACAATATAACAGCCATGCAATTAGGTGACCTCTTTCATTTAGACACCCTATTTGTTCTGTTTAACGGTTTTCGAATTACAAATCTTTTTTAAATTAAGCTTTTTAGCCGTCATTTAATAGCGCAAGGATTAATCTGGCCTACTCGATAAACTAAAATTGAAGAAAAGTTGTCACATGGTTTGCAGTTACAAATGCATTCATAAAAATATAATACATTAATTTTATACCCTCAATAAACAATAGTACAGAGATTATAGTTTATATTCTATTGCTCTTGATTATTAATCTGACTAACTTATTACACTTAATACAACTCCTAAGAACTTGAAATCTTGGTCTTAATTCCATTATTTGGCATAGTGACGTAGTATTTCAGAAATGGTTGTTTAAAAGCTGTTACCATTTTCTTTGTAATCTACTAATTAATTAATTTCACGTATCAGAAACATTTAGAAAAATGCATATATTGAAGTGAATAAGTTATTGTGTGTGATCAATGGTGCCAGTTAAAGAAACTCACACATTATTTAAGACTGTCATAGTTCCTTAGGCTCCTCAAACATAATGTGTAAGTTTTCTTGGGTTGCCTTCATTGATCTTGAGTATCCATTGTACACATCCATTATGTGTACATCCATATTCTTGTAACCCTTATTTTTTACTTAAAATTTGAAGGTATAATGGTGTAGAAATTCAAGCGTGAGTTTCCATTTTTTTGTTTCTTCCATTCAAGTATTTATCAATAATGATGAGAATTAAAGATTTTCATACAAGAAAAACACACCCATATTTAATTTAATAGCATTGGCCAATGTCGGAAAGTAATATATGTGGAGATGAATAAAAGATAATTCAATTCAATACTATTATTATTTAAAACAGGAAATTTGTTGGAATTATAATGAAGAAGAATGGATATGTATGATAATATTACTGCTTATTTTAAAATAATATTTGTTTGGGCAGAGATATTTACTATTTCAATTAATGTTTCCGAATATTGAACCCAGAAGGATTAATTCTATATTTTAATTCAGTTTTCGGAAGTCCATATTCAAGGCGTAAATAATTCAGCACTCCATTAAGGAAGTAAAAGTCGTAACTTCCCTACGTATTCTAGTATGGAACTGTACACTGTATTCTAGTATGGAAATTCATTACATATAGATTATAATACCTCTTCTCTTCTTACCATTTGTCCCGTCACCATTGCGAAACATTTCAATGCAACCAGCGCATCTGAAAGCTAAGGCAATGCTGCCATATTCTATTGGAAATATATCTTCCTTTTCCTCTCTCCTTCCAAGTTTTTAGTTCTTTAGCAACCGAGGGAAGAAGCCTTTTCTCTGCACTGACTGAAATGTAAAGAGAGCGCGATGTGTTTGCAGAAGCTGCCACCTTTGGCGCTTATCGGGTGAACAATCTCCATGCGGTCCCTTGTTGTCGGGTATGGGTGGGGAGGTGGTTACGTATGTGTGTGTAGCTTGGGGAACGGTGGCAGTCAGCGCCACCAAAAGGACGGCATTTGCGGCAAAAGCGAACGAAGATGAATCGGCCGGCAAGGCGAGTGGTGGCGGGACGGGGGGATTCGAAAGTTGACGGCTTTTCTCCAATGCCGGGGCGGTATAGAGACGTCGCCCCGACTGCTATTTTACGAGGGTGAAGAGAGGGTGGTGGCGGAGTGGCGGTTAGCCGAGGATAGCAGGACGAAATTAGCGCGGCATTCTACTCCTCATCCTTCGTGAAGAATGGGCGTAAGGAGGGATGCAGCGGGCAGGGTGTCAGGCAGGAGCAATCGCGTGGGTCACCGAGGTTTATATAACCCCCTTCTACCCTGCCCCTACCCCTCCCCCACACCACTCCAAGGGCCGGGTGAACGGAAAACTGGCAAAGAGGCTAGTTAGGAGCGATTGTTACGCTCGACTCCGTGTATCTTTGACGTTAGATCTCGGTGCTCAGATTCAATGAGCTCTTGGTTATTCCTCGGCAACCAAGGGAGATAATTCGTCAAAATAACGAATTTATTTCTATTTCCAACTGATAACTAGTAGTGCATGTGAAGATGCAGGTGGAGATAAAAATGAGGAGCAGAGGGACTGACATTTGAGTTGTTATTAGATTTTCTGTGAAATCTGATTATGGAATTTTTCTTGAAATGGAAAAGTTATGGGACATTAAGATGAGATACTAAAGGTGTCTCTGGAAACCTAATTTATGTCTATGAGAAAGAAAGTTAGTGTAGGCAGTCTTATCAGCTGCCCTTTGAAGTTGTTTTCTCTATCCTATTTGAGCCCATTCAACCTTTTCCGAGCTCTCGCTTTCTTTCTATTCCATTCATACCATTCCACCCGTATCAGACCGTCCTTTTACTCTTCTTAGGGAGCATTCAAATATTTAGGCACCGATTCTGATTACATTTTATCGATATGAAATTCTTAATGGTAACTTTCAAGGGGGTTTTGAGTCTCACCTAATGAGTATGAGATATAAATATTGAGTATATACCTTCTGTAGTCACATTCTCTCTTGATAACCAGGGTTTAATATTATTTGGGACGAGTATGGAAGCTTGACGAAAAATTCCTGGAAAAAAATCCACCCCTAAGTAAACTCGTTCGACTTAAATAGTTTCTCTCAACCCCCCTGCACATAATAATACCATGCTTACAGATGATGAATTTTGAATTAAGCTTATGCTTGAGACAATAAATTTAGAATTTTTTCCTGCACAAAAAATTAGTAGTACAACAAAAAATCTAATTTATTTTATATTAAAAAGTATGACGGAATTTGGACAAAATAACTTAATTTGAATAAATAACTGAATGGGGTTCATCGTTATATTTCACATCACGCTGAAAATTAGCAGAGTATCATCCCATGCATAACAAAATTGCACCATAACTGGACTAATAACTTTTAATCCATTGATTTCATTATTTTATTTTCAACCTTTTTCGTAAAACAATCAGGGCGAACATTAACATTTTCAGTTGATTCAAAAGTCACTAAGACAACTTGATCGTCCCTTATCTAATAATTTATACTTTAATTTATTTTTCAAGCAAGATATATCTAAATGTCTTTGACGTATTTGATTCTTGGGGTTATATATCTTTGATAAGAAACTATTAAAGGTCAATGAACTGCAAACTTATTCCGTCATGGAATAAGTTTGGACATGCAGTGCGATGATTTCAAATAATTTTTTTAACAACACCTGAAACCTAAGAGTAAATCCCCATTAACTTTCTTTTCAATGAGTGTAAGGAAGAGATTATGTATAGATTTCACTGATGTATCGTGAAATTGGGGCCATCGTGGTTTATAAACGTGAATTCAACTCACGAGAACTCTCGCCTTTTTCAGATTTTTCTCTGCCAGAAGAGAGATCATTTAAAGTTCATTTGCTGGAAAACACAGGGATAGTGATTGATAGCCATTATATAAATGCTTTTGGAACGAAGGTCTAATTTTTCTTTCCGAATAGCTTAAGTACATTTGCACGCATCACGTTTGCCATTCTAAAAATGAAAAAAAAGTCTATAAAATGGAATATATTTTCAAAAACCAGACCGTTAAATTCTGAAGAGAGTATATCAACCACTTAAATAAATGGCCATCTGTTAAATCTGAGCCGGGTCACAACGGCTGATTTCTTCCAAATGTCAATTACTTCTTACACCTTCCTATGTGGTGTTAACTGTGTTCGGCTATAAATATTCATCAAAAAATTAGTAACAGGATATTAGAAGAATAATTAGAAACAGGATTTATACAAGTAATCATTGAGGAATAAAATGGTTTCAGGCAAAACAGATCAAGCATTTACACTTTATAACAAATCATAGAGAAACAGCAACGTGTATTAATGCAGTATCCGTTGGTCATCAGAAATTCTTTGATACAATCAATAGATCAAAGCTTGATTACCTACAAGGTTAATTTGTCTGGTACAAAGTACTCAAAAACATAGTAAGTGCTTAATTAAAATTATGATGATGATCACTTATTATGATAATTAAAATTATGAAATGATATCACTAATACCGATGAACTAAAAATTAATCCAGACGTAAACCGGTATGTCTATTGACACTCGATTTGTACAATAATCACGTTTTACTATAATAGTCACGATATAAAAATATGGAGCTAACTACGCGATCGATGTCTGCCCTCTCAGTATTTGGGAGTAAATGAAATTTCTATGGAGTCTCCGCGTGATTTTTTACTGAACACGACCTTTGTTTAGTAGTTATTTTATTATTAATACTATTTAGTTGTAACTTTGTCTAGTAGCATACATTATCAAATGACATTCGTAGCCTTTTTACGAGATCATGTTTGTGTTTAATGAAAGTTCATTTGGAAACCATATAATTAGTTTATTTAATCCTAGACTTCCGCTGAGTTTTGCTTGAGATACTGTCGCTCTCGGTATTTATTATATAAGGAAACCACCAAATTATAATAGCTAATGCCAAAAACAACATACAGAGGAGCATTTATAATTCACCCATTATAACAGTCGAATATAATTACAAAATCTCAATAAATAATACAATGATGGCTTTCGAAGGAGAAAACCATCATATGGTTAAATTTGTCATTGATAATTAAGGAATTTAACAGGCTGATAATTTCACTTATCACTCTTACGTCAGTGCATTGGCATGGATATCAAAATGACTAAATGATAGGAAAAAAAGTAAACTTCGATAAAATATAATCCCAGAGATATATTTGAAACTATACAAAGCCATGGAAATTCCAAATCTGCTACGTGACTCTGAAAATTGGATTTTAATATCGAGTGAAATCAGGATTGATTCATTTGAAATTAAATTACAAAGTCACTTGGCTTCCTGTACTCTTTGGAATTATAAACAAAAATAAGGCATTTGAATTAAGCCAAATATCCTGATTGTTACCGTTAGTTTTGAACATTAAAGTCAAAAAATGGTATGGTAATATACTAAAGATGTAAAGCAGCAGGTTACTCCAGAGAGCTCTCGACTACAGACCACCTGGTAAAAGACGATGCAAAAAAACTAAGTAGGGATGGTGAGAGCAGCGTCCGACCCGAAGGAGGAGGCCAAATGGCATAAACCGGCACAGTTATTGACAATAAACTAATTTTGTTGTCGTTTATCCGTAAAAATCAAGTGAAAATGCTTGATTCTGTGGTTTTGCAAAGCGATGTAAAAGCGATAGAATTAGATAATTGACAAAGACTTCATATTTTTATAAGACATGTAAATTTTCTGTTGTGTAAACATATTTTCATGGATTTCCGTAAATTTGAACCCACGAGATAAGGAATATGTTTTATTGCGTTACCGCGATTGACTTTTTCCTCCCATATTTAGACAACATATTTGTCATATTAATACGGTATGAATGTTACAGTTATGTTTCTTTCGGATGACATTAATTAAATTCATCGCCACGATTCTAACTAGAATAAAAAATCAAGTTGTTATTCGGGGAAACTTAGATCTTCCTGGTCCTATGAGTTTTCATCGTTTCTTAGTTGAAGGCGGCCCCGAGTACACTTGACTGCAATCAATAAGTGCTCTAAAGATTCCAGGTCGTCACCATGACGTATCTAAACGTTTCGGTCTCCGGAACGATTTCAGCCGACAATTAATTGACATTCATTTATTCCCTTTATCCTAAGAGGCCGAGTTAATGGAGAGATCCATGTTAAGACTTCCCTTCCGCAGGTGAAGATGCGGATGGTGTCTCGAATGGGGACCCGCAATGGAGGCGGGGAGGGAAGCCTAGGGTTTGTAGGTGTACGGTGAATTCTTTTTTATTCCACCACCACAGCAGAGTACGCTCCCGCTTTGCGTGTCTCGCTGTGTTCTTTTGGGGGGGCACCACCTCCTCACCCCCGCTCCCTCCCTCTCTTTGACCACCGCGGTGGGAGGCTAGGCGCGAATCGTGAGCGTCCGAGGGGGTTAAGAGGTCAAGGTGCGGATGGAGGGCGGCTC
>WURS02049757.1:0-11001 GCA_011762765.2 Rhinocypha anisoptera | reverse complement strand
GGGGGCGGAGAGGGCTTGCGGGGAAACCATTAAGCATTCCGTTAAAAGCGCGCATACTCATCCGTCCGGCTTTTCACGCGCCATGGACCCTGAGTGAACTGAGGGACTGACTGGCCGTGTGGTGGTGCAGTGCGTGGACAGACGGAAGGAGTGAGCCATCTGAGTGTGTGTGTGGGAAGGGGAGGCGATGGATGGATTCACACACTCGGCAAAGATGATCTCTGAATGGGTCTCCGGATTCGGAGGGCGCAAGGGCCCGCGTCGGCATTCCACTGCACGCGGTGCCTGGAGTAACTTCGCCCCGGAAGGCTCTCCCAAGTCTCGAGAGAGCAGAGAGAAGAGTCGACGGGAACGGAAGGGGAGACAGCCTTCCCAGGAGAGAATGGCTCTTTGACGACGCAGATAAGCCATCGAACGCCAAAGGACTGGTGGCGCCCAACGTCGCCCGACTACAAGGCTGACCGGCTAACATGAAACGCATTTTTCCCCTGGAGGGTGGACAGTGATCTCCTGTGCCCGAAAAAAAACCATCCTTTTGCCCGACTTTCTCACATAGCTCACAAACTCTTGCGTTGCAAGTACTTGGGCGGGTTAATAGATGCCGGCTAAAAAATTCGCCGTGTAAACGCAAAAACTTGCGCCAACGCTTGCACGAAAAATAGCACCCGATCTCTAGTTTCGTTCAAGCGTTCTCACAATTTTCAGATCACTGGTTGAATGGACATGCGGAAATATTTGCATCGTGTAAATTCAGGCCTTAAAGGATGAGAGTAGTCTACAGTCACTGGCTGAAGCAGGTGAAATTTCACTTTACGACGCGGGAACATCAATCGTTGTAATCAATATGTAAAAAATAAAGCTAATAAATAAATTACCCCTAAATTCCTATCGTATACTTTCAAAAGACACTTTTAAAAAACTATTCGTTACAGAAACCCACCCTTCCATCAAGAAGAGATTAAAAAAGCACAAGACACCCATGCAAAATATTTCTTTTTGTCTTTTGTACATGCATGATTTACATCAGAATCGAAGTCGAAAAATATCGAAGAAAATATTGTTTTTGTACTTCCTTAGTAATCAATGATATTGATGAAAACACTTTCAAAAAATTAAATTAATGGTACTGGATTGTCTTCTTTTTGAAAGCAAAATGCAGATGACTATTTGCAAAAACTTACACAAGGGTACTTTATGACAAAAAATATGAAAGCATTGGGATGAAAACCATAATAGCTTAAAAGCCAACAATTAAATACAATGTCTTACTGATTTTGTTAAACAGATATTAACTAAAAACTATCCTCAAGAATGCAAAATGGTCATTCTTTAAATATACTTTTTTGCAATGCTACAGGACAAATCTACAATAATACAATACTATAATATAATAAATAATGTTTTAATTAAAACGTCCAAAGCATGTTTTGTATACTTTGAAAGCACAATATGAAGAGGAGATTATTATATGACTTCTTTAACAAAAGGAAGGTTATTATTGCGAGACTTGAAAACTTAACCATCATTCCCCCATGAAACAAGTCAACACCACAGAGTTTTCTGCTGTGGTCATCTTGCACAAAAAAATTAAATTCACTTGCCTTCAACAGCTCCTTCTTCGTTAGTTTCTGATTAATCTCAGGTTTGTTAGTTATATCCTTAGCCCGATGAGCATAGTCCAAGGTAGATAGAGTTTCTTCTATATTTGACAAAGTAGATGAGATGGTGGCGATGAAGCATGTCTTAGTTCTACCTCCCAAGGAGTCCTGTAGCAATCTTGTCAGCTTTGATTCCCTAAATGAAGTCAATGAAACAATGACAGAAATATACTGGTACAACTCACTTGTTAACCAACGAGAATTGGTAAGCAAAGTTCTTAAGGGTATTATGTGACAAGTTAACTATTGTTCAAGTAGAATGGCTAAGGGAACAGAAACCGAACATAAGTATTGCTGTGTTGATGCTTCACAGAGTAACAGATACAATTTCATTTAAAGAAAATGACATTTAACTTCAAAAAGAATAATTAGGCCTAAAGAACAGCATATTCTACAATACTTTCCTGCACATATTCTGTCTTTAGTCTTAGTTTTACCTGAACAGCTAAGAATTTCCTTATTCTGTCCCAAAATAGAGATAAAATTGTGAACATTTAAGTACATTTTTTCTCAGCAACTCAAAAAGGAAGGAGGAAGATTGGTGATGCACCCAATGATACAGTAATTGAGGGGTGGATTTGGAATTCAAATTCAAATCCTGGGAAAATCACCTTGAGAATGGCATAACCTGGGTTGATCAATAAATAAAGTGTGGAAGTCATGCTGAGTCACTGTCATTTTTTAATACGAAGATTCAAAACCCTCACAAAAAAACATCAGAAACTTTTTCTTGTGTCCATTAATCCTTATATGGAATGACTCGTGATGGAAACTCGAGGAACTTTGGGACTTATTCAACATTATTGAATAAGTCGCCAATGAGTTGGTGACCACAAACCCGTAAAACACATTCAAGAAAGCAATGAGCCAAGATGGCAAAACAAATAAGGAAAGTGCTGAGAAAACAGGAGAATCATATATTCACAAGTTTAGGAGTTCATGAACAATGTGAATTCCAAGAAAGGTAATTACATTGAGGAAAAATACGGGCATTGCAAAAATCAAATCAAAATAGCATTACTTGATCCACCACTGTGCAGGTTCAAATGCAAAATTAAATGTGGCTGATTAGATGATGACCCTGAAGTGCACTGGTCATATTTTAGGGAGATGCAAGGCAAGAAGAAAACTCTGATTTCCTGAGACAAACTGATTGGATTATTCACAATAACAACAAGGTAAGAGTAATGCAAAGAAAAGGTTCTTTCAGTCTTTACAAGAGAGAATAATAATCAAGAATCTCCTGTAGTGGATATACCTTCCACAATGTCTAATTAAGATTTTTATGAATAAATGAATAACAAATTGCTTAGAAATGTCGAAGCCACCAAAGATCCAGGACCACAGAACATGTCAGGGAGGATAATAAAAGAATTAGCTGTCAATATTTTGCCATGTCTCAAAATCATTATGTATCAGGAAATCCATTGAGGAAAGCTAAGTTCCAAGGAACTGTAAAATTGGAAAACATTCATACCTATTTTCAAGAAGGGCAAATGGGAGGATCCAAATAATTAGGCAAATATTCTTCACTTCATGTTTAAGTCATTAGAACATAGATCAAGTTCAATCATGTCATATATCCATAGCAAAAATATTATAAGATCTATTCAACATGGATTTCGGGAATCACCTTCTTATGAAACTACTTGCATTTTTACCCATAACTTATTATGTGTGTTTGTCTGATATGCACGGATGATTAAGCTGTAGTAGTGATAGCAGTTTTAAATGAGTTCATTGTTTTGTGAATTAGGGAGTAATATAATCAAAATGAGTGAGATTGTTAAATATTGGAGAAATAATAGAAAATAAAAGTAGGTGAAAGATTTTATTTAGGCAGTATTTTGAATTAAAATGAGCATAATTTCAATCACTCTAGAATAAAAATTTTTGTTACTTGTTTTAGAAAATAACTTACTTAACATGTTTAATGTGCCATGACAAGAGAACATGTCATAATGTACTGTGATTGACGACATGATATGACATCATGAGTAGTTAGGTTTCAAACTCTTGTATGAGGAATTGTTTGCTGGTATAGCCATTTGAAGGACTTTTCAGTGACTCATTCAAGTTTTAACATTTCTGTGGTGAAGATTACTTTCAGATAAGGATTTTTGCAAGTCTCCTGGTACATTGGTACATATAAAGAGACCACCTTTACCAAGGGCCTACAGATTCTGTGGAGCGTGGATGAGAGGATAGGAAGTAACGCACTCTATAGTCTATGGTGAGGGAAACTGCCCCTAAAGGCAGATGCACTACTTATGCAGTCAATGGTATTAGAATGTAGAAAGCAATGGTTGTGTGTTGGATTAAAGATCTTTGGTATATTCTTTTTCCCATTTGACAACTCTCGGTATGCGGCAAGTCCTGAGAAGAATTTTTCAGAATAAACTGTCCACATTCGGATCACTAGGTGGATAGTACCCCAGGAAAGTCATACGAAGAGAAAAAAATACTGAAACCATTAGTATGAAACTAGACACTTGAATTGCAAAAAAAATAAGAGAGAAATGGAAGAATACGCAATGGATAGTTTACATCTGAGTGAAGTAGGGAGGAGGGTGAATTGGAAAAGGAAACTATAAAATTGTATACAAGGGAGGTGGAAAAAAGAACAAGGGGAAGGAATAATCTACAGAAAAACATTGTAAAGGGTGATTGCTAGTGATATAACAAAACAAGAGGATGACCACAATTAAGACACTGACAACTCCTGTTCCTACATTAAGCATTATCAAGTATAGATGCCTGAAGATGAAGAGGTGGATAGAACACATTTAGAAACCTTACGTGGAAAATGGATGAATGCTCTATGGATCAGAGACATGGGCCACTGGAAAAGCAGATCAGAGAAGAACAGAAGCCTTTGAAACTTGGTGCTGGAGGAAGATGCTGAAGATCAAGTGTAGGGAAATAGATATGAACAAGGAACTGTACAGAAAAGTGGAGGAAGATAAGTCAATTTGAAATATAATAAGGAAAAGAAGAAGAAGGTGGATAGGACACACACTAAGGCATAATGAATTTGTGAAGAAGATAATAACAGGAAAAATGAAGGGAAGAAACTGTTAGGAAGGGTGATGGACAAATGTATAGGGAAAATTATAACAGACGTTAGAAAGATGAACTATCAAGTGATAAGAGAATTAGCACAAGAACAGATGGAGGGCTGCAGTCAACCAATCTTAGAATTGAAATACTAATGGTGATGATGTGGAAAATGGTAAAGGCCAAGTGAGAACAGTGATGATGGGTGCCTGGAACTGCTCTGTGGGCAGAGGAAAGCATGGCTATGTGATGGGAGAGATTAGTTAGGTATGCATAATGAAAGAAAACCCAGATATAAAGGTGATTTTTTCCTGAACAGATGTCTACTGTAGTATGCACTCCTTGCAGCATTCTCAGTGGATTTCTAAGACATCAATCACCTCTTCAGCAGTTCATATAGGGTCACGGCAAAGGAAAAGGGAGCTGAATGAGTTGCTGAGATGTTTATTAGCAGCAAGAGTGTTAGAGGATGGAGTGAAGACTTACAAGTAATTTTATAGTTATTGGGAGTTGAAGTATTGACACCCCTCTTTCTATAACTGCCCTCCACCTAGGTTCTCCCTGGGCTCTAACGCATTGTGTTTTGGATAGAGTGGGGATCGGGGAGTGGACTAATGGGAGATCTTCAGATGTTTCCATGCAGGAACCCAATGTAATAATTTCAACAAATTATTGTCATTAAAATCTAAAATTAGTTCCCTCAAAAACCAGACTTTCTTCCCCCAGATTTCTCCAGGGTACTTTCATCTTCTTTCCAGAATTTCTATCCCTCTTTCTCTCAACAATCTCAGACACTATAACGAGCAAGGTACATTACAAAGGATGGAAGCATTTCTCATGAAATTCACTGATCAGAAGGCTATAAAGTCTTTTCATGGACCAATTGAAGTACACAGTTTATATGAGTTTGGGAATTTTTTTTTATGGACATCATATCAAATTATCTCTTTAAATTATGATATTTCAACAACATGATGGAAACCTACCTGTTATATCAACAAGTGAGAGAAACAGGCCGACAAGAGGAATGAGTGTTGTGCAATCATGTATTAATCTAGTCATGTCTATCCCTGTAGACGGCTGTAGGGATATGTGAAAAATTAAAATTCAAAAACCCTTTGAAAAAAAATTATTTTCAAACCTCAGTGGCATTATAAATAACATTTTTTTTATAAACAAATAAAAGCCACAAGGGAGAAAAACTATAAGGGTATATGGGCACCACTGAACATGTTAGGGCAGTGCTCAAAGAAGGTGACCATCGAGCCAGGTCAAATGTAACATGGGATTCAAAAGTCTTCCTACAATACTGAAGGCGAGGCTTTCTCCAGGGATGGAAATTTCTTTTCATATCTACTTCCACGATTTCCATGAACAGCTCCCAATTCATGAATTACAATAGAGTTATAATATTGCAATATCATCGGAATTACAGTTTTCAGCATGATTATTGAAACCTGTATTGCATTCTAGGATATTTTCCAAAGAATATGACAGAATATTTGGTTACTCATGTTCGTCAACAACTTTCTCCAAAGAAATGTTTCACAGGTTATATTCTCTAGGCATTCACAGTGTTTGTTGGTCCTCATGGTCTTTAAAAGTTGCAATTTACCATGTTCTAAATGCCTTGCATTATCCAATTCCCTTCTCAACATTGATTTTGAAGTGACCATGAAACTCTAACACGAATCATGCATGTAAACTTCAAAAGGAAAACCTAAGACAGTAGTGCTCTGCTTGTGTCTGATCTTGTGCTGTAGTGGGTATGGCGAGTAGGGTGACAGTTTAAGTGTGATGGGATTGGTGTTAGAATCGCAACTGTGGCAATTTTTTCATGCTGCCAACTCTTTTTCTTTTCCCAGCTCATCATACTGTTAATGGCTTCATTTTATCAGAAAATCTGAAAATGATTTCATCTCCATTTTCAATAACAAAATGAGGCACAGATAACTTAAAAGGCATATTTTGCTGTTGACAGACACACTACAATCTTGAATCCCATTGTATTTACATACATACAAAGCAAGAAACATCAAATGAATCAGTTTTCTACTTTTGAAAAAGTCAAGCAAGGGGACTCACCTGTACGGTACATGTGGGGCTCGTTCAACCAATGATGTGATAACTCGACCCAGGGTCAAAAGAGACTGATTGATACTACCAGCTTCTCTTGCCCTCCTGTCCACAGCTCCTGATCTACCAATATTTTCACTTCCAGCCAGATCAACTAGATTGAGTTTCCCTATCTTGAGTAGCTCATCTCCATCAACAAGATTTTCCTTTATATGAATTGTGACTGAGAAGATAGTGTGCGAACGGCTGTGAGAAAGAGAAGGAGTGACAAATATTACTAATTACTGAGCCCAAAATATCTACAACTCTAGCTAACAAATATTCAATGCGAACAATTCATTTCAAAAACACAAATACCAACCTTGAGGTTGCATTCATTAACGTAGAAGCTGTCTGCCTCTTCAGAGAGCCCCTCGTTAAAATCTCATACACATCATCTTTTGTGTGCACAGTAATTTCATTCAGCCCTTGAATAATTACGGACCCCTTTTTAGTGGTGTCTTCAAATAATCTACCCACAGAAAAAAAAGAGGCATTACGAATTTTTTCACTATCACCAGCGTGCCATATAGAAATAATGATTATCACCAATTCACAAACCTCAATTTTGTGCCATCTGCAGGAGCTGAAAGGAGATCAATGAGCTCCTCATTGTAAAGTTCAAGAAATGAAACCCTCACAGTAAATTCAGCATCTTCTTGTCGAAGTTCATCAAACAAATGACTCAATGTCCTGGGGATAATGCCACATCCTGGATCCTGGTGAAGAAAAATAGTTATTATTAGACATAGATATTATAAGAATTATATGTATATACATATATAGTAACACACGTAGTACACCTAGTAGAACAGCTAATAGTAGAACACACATAGTAAAATTTTCAAGGATTAGCTCTTCGTCAGCAAAGGAGTAAGAAACTGCCTTCACTGACGAAGAGCTAACCCTCGAAAATTTTACTATTTTTAACCCATAGAAAGAATTTCCTTAAAAATTAACAATCCTTATGTGGTAAGAATAAAATATTTTTTAACTTATGAACAACACCTCTAAAAAAATCCATTTCGTTCATAAATTATTCTAATAAATGGTTAAAACCTGCATATTCACATCCATTAATAGAGAACTTCCAAAGTTACATTCTGGACATGAAGTCTGTACACTCCTGATAGTAACCATAAACACATTGTTTGATCCTTCATGTAAATGAAGAAGGTCAAGTTTGCCCAGTTTTTACCAACTTATGGCTCATCAACTGCCTCCGGGCATTGTTCAATAATACCCTACTAATCTCTATTTTATCTTGGTTTTAAAGTCATAATGGCATTACTCAAATGAATACTTACATTTTCCCAAGAGATGGAGGGATTGTTTGATCTTTCTCCTTCCATTGTATAGGTTTTCCCAGTCCCTGTCTGTCCATAAGCAAACACTGTACAGTTGTAGCCTGCCAGAACTTCCTCTATCAATGGGGTCACCACATGATTATAAACATCAATCTGAAGAAGAAATATTAGTCAGCCTGAATTACTCTACAAACAAATTTACATGAAGAATCTGAAGTATTACTTACCTGCTTTGAGTGTGTGTTAAATACTCGATCAAAAGTGAAAGTCTTTTCATGGTTTTGTTTATCCTTTACTAATATTTCTTTTGTCGATGGAACTTCGATCACAGTCATGGAATACTTACCCTTCTCTTGAATGGTTTGTGGCCTATATGATGAAAACAAAGATAAAAGCACAGAGTATAAAAACAAAAAACACATTGCTGATCTTAACCACATGAGATTTATTATCATAAAAAACACCTCTCGGCCTAATGTATTGAATTGTATGCTTGTTTCATAATTTACAATATGAATTCATGAAAAAAACACTAATATACTAATACTGTAAGAGAATACCTAATAGTAAAACCCTGTCACAGGTGATAGAGATTGCCCCTGGAGGGCTATTGTGGAGAGCTATTGCATCAAAGAATTTCTTTTGTTAGTAGACCATTAAGATAAGTTTAAATAGTCCAGGAGAACATAATGTAGGTATAAGCTCAACTGTGGGAATGGCCATGGAATAAACAATGGGTGTACCCATGGAAAATTTTCATGTGACAAAAAGGACGATTTAAAGAGAACATGTTAAGCCTAGTAAGTTTGGCCAAATCTCCTTGACAATGAACACCTTAATTACTTTTAAAAGAAAATACAGTAATCCTTTCTCTTATGGACACTAAAGGTTCAGCAGAACCTGTCCTAAAGTCAGAGGTGTCCTTAAGTTAGAGGTTATACCCAGAGCACTGAATATTTTCAATATTTGTTTTGTAGTGAACACATTTTATAGTAGGGATTTGTGATGCGGGAAAAAATATTCCATTATACCAACTATCAAATCTGACTAGTTATCATTGTGAAATTACATTTTAACATAAAAAATCATTATTTATTAGTTTTCAAAAATTTCACAACCCAAAGAGAAATTTACTATAGCCAACTTAGTAGTCTTTCTTAATAGTCTTTCTTAGGTGTAAATAAGTCATTAATTTTTGTTTGATTCTTTTTTTTTGTGACAAATTCTTTCTAAAAATTTAATTGGACATCAATTAGACTAGCTAATGATTCACCATTTCCTTTTGAAATACAAAAATTCCTTAGTGTTTCAATTTGGTTCAATACATCTGCATAAGATTTCATAGTCAACTGTTCAGCCAAAGTCTCAGGATCATTGATGTCACTATCTTTGGTTTCATTGTCTCTTTCATCTGAGGTACTCTCAATAATAATCCAGTCAATGGGTGAAATTCAGGGCTTGAATTTGAAGCCATCTGGGAGGAGTTCTGAGTTATAGGAAGTGGGTATTCCCTTCATTTTATGATCATAACTATATTGCTATAACCTGTTAATGCGTTACAAGGGCTTGTCCATAACATTAAAGCTTCAGGATTTTGAATAATTTAATCTCTTTAGGCATTTTTATCATAACAAGAACAAATGTAATGCATCCTATATTCCTAATGAAAAATCTAGATTAGTTTGAAAATGGTAAAAGTACAATAGGAACAATAGAATGTAGGTCTTAGCATATCACATACTTAGGTTTTAATTGATTATTTCAGGCAAGTTTGAAGTCCCAAGATTGGTTTAACTACCCAGCCCTGCCTTAACACAAACTCCTCTACAACTTTGAATAATTAATTCTACCTACAATACCTATTTTTTCCTATCTCATATCTCACCTACCAAAAATTCGACTCTCCAATATTGTAAACAACTCCCTGCTTATGAGAATCCCTTCCATCCACATTTCCTGACCTTTTTTTAGATTTCATTCAGTAATTGCCCCTGCTCCACTACCTTTCTTTGCACTTCTTAATTATTTTTTCTCCGTTCACTATACCTTCTCCATCCTTCGCCAAACCCACATCTCATGAACCTTCAATCTATCCTCAGCATTCTTCCCAATGGACTAGGTTTCAGGTCCATATAATGCTACACTCATTTGAGGGCTTTCACTAATATTTTCTTTGCTTCATTCTCTAAGGTCCCTCTCATCGACCCCATCCTTTTCACAGAAGCATCTTTTTTTGCTAATGTAATTTCTCTTCCAATATCCTTGGTAGTAGTGACATTTATGTTTAAAAGGGAGGAACGAGGGTGATGTTAATTTAGCACCTCTTAAAATTGAAGGATACACCCAATTGGACAGAGAAGACATCATCTTTGGCTTTACTATAAAGAATTCCTT
The DNA here is from genome assembly GCA_011762765.2 of Rhinocypha anisoptera. Lineage (NCBI taxonomy): Eukaryota > Metazoa > Arthropoda > Insecta > Odonata > Chlorocyphidae > Rhinocypha > Rhinocypha anisoptera. The sequence goes on along the minus strand of WURS02049757.1, from coordinate 470 downwards.
CGTAACGCATGGGATAAATAAAACTGCAAATTCCACAAAATGATATTGGTTTATTGCAATCAGTTTCATTCACTTGGTGAACCTCAAGTGGGCAAATAACACCCAGGTTCCAGGTGGGACTCGAACCCACAACCTTGACTTTGACGTGGAAAGAGAGCTAAGATATAAGACCAAAGAATGTAGTCACACACCAGATCTCATTACGACCAAAGGGGAGAAAATATATGTGATCGATGTTCAGGTGGTTGGTGAGCAGGTAAACCTAGAAAAGGTGAATACCTGGAAGGTGGCAAAGTATCAGGGGAACGCATCACTGCTGTGAAACATCAAGAGTAGGAAGGGTCTACAAGAAGTGGAAGTCGCCTCACCATCACCTTTGAGCTGCAGGGTAATTAGGAGTAAGAGATCCGTCCGCGATGCCTTTAAAGCAGGAGTGATGAAGAATAGCGACATCAAAGTGCTGGCCAGCC
>WURS02049746.1:0-11001 GCA_011762765.2 Rhinocypha anisoptera | reverse complement strand
GAGATTGAAATAGGATTGAGATCGTCATCTACAGCAAATCTCCCTCGAGCTCTAGTTGAAGGAAGAGTGCCAGTTGATACGAGAGTTACCGGGAAACTAATTCCACCTCGTCCATGCTAATTTCAACCATCTTGCAAGTTAGTTGCAAGCAGTCGAGTAGAGAAGAGTGCGTGGAGTCCGTGTTTTTTTTTTGTTGTGACCTTTCGAGGGAATTAAGAGTACAAGATTGCGAGAAAAGAATAGCGCGTGACACGAAACGCCTACGTCGAAACAAGAGTTTTCCTTCGCCACCGAGATTTATACTGTGTCCGTACTTCTTCCTCCAACGCGTGTATAGGAAAGGAAAGAGTCGAGAGAGAGAGAGAGAGGAAGGCTGAATAAAAATATGTCGGGGTGCAAAGGGACCAAAATAACCTAACCAAAAAGATTCGAAGCCATTGCCGACTACTCTCGAATTATGTATTCCTCCGATCCGACCTCCAGAAATTTATTATTCCTTGCCTTCCGCTCCACCCTCACCAACATTCGCGAATCTCACGCAGTTTTAGCCAGGGATCCACCGAAGCAATCGTGATAGGATGGGAATCACATCAAATTGACGATTCCCGTGTATGTCCCCGAGAGGCAAAATCATCGTATTCCATGAGTGCCGTCCTCCTCCCGATGGAAGAGGAATTTCAAAAGTAATATATACGAATAGATATGCGGATGAAAGATTTCGATAATTTCGGAGGATGTATCCGAAATTGCAGCGATGCGATCGAAGATATTCGGTTCATTATTTCTTCCAGAGGTACGAAGAAAAGGTGTAATGCTGGTGTGTTAGAGCCTTCAAACGGCGATGAGCGTCACAGCGCTCTAACAGAAAATTATTTAATTTACATTAAACGTATGTTGAATTAAATGCCTTACATTCGCTGTTAGGATTATATATCAATGTATAGATAAAAAATAAATTCTTTAATCTAATAGTAACACATGTTCTTTGCAAAGCAGTATCCATTTCAGGAATCAGGAAGAGAAATGAAAACCTTGAAATTCCACAATATATAAGTGAAACTGTTTTAGGGTTAACTCTGTGGAATTTCTATTAAAATATTGTGGAATTGCAAGGTCTTCATTTCTCTTCCTGATATGGAGAAACTCCACAGAGTTAACCCTAAAACAGTTTCCTTTCCAGTATCCATTTCGATGATATGTCAAGTAACAGAATTAAATATGCATTTTTCTTAATATCACTTTATTTACTTAAGAATATTCCATAAAATATAGAATTTAAACTGCTAAAAAAATTTATATCCGAGATTTTTGGACGATTTCACATTAACTTAGGACTATATTTTAATTTTATACTTTACGGTGTGCATCGTGATTTCCAAAGTTCCGTTTTTAAGAAAGCGTAATAGAACATGTGAAATGATAAAAGTAGACATAAAAGAATAAGTAAATAGATAATATTATTCACTGAATGTTACTTCTGCACTAATCACTGTATTTCATAGATTCATAAACAGATCTCTTTTATCACACGGGCTGAAAATAATATAAGGATATGGAAAAACAATAGGAAAGTGGTAATTATGAACTCAGTGAAATCTTTTGTATTTAAATTTTCATTAAATAATTTCCCTATTTGAAGATTAATTATTATTCGACTTACCATGAGTGATGATCATTTACGCGTCAACCAGTACAAATGTTTAATAGTACGATTTAAAATAAAAACTCAAATTATTATCTTTAACTGATGGATAAAAAATTCCTCCTATGATATTTTTAGTAAACAATTGTATATCTAAGTCTAGAAAATCATGCAATAAATATAGTAAAAATATTATTTTTTAAATTTGACAAAAGTCTACAGACAAAATAAACTATAAAATTTTAAATGAGTAGTAAGCCGACAAATTTAATATCACCTTATAGAAGTCGCATACTATCATTTGATATAAAATTCAACTTCTCATTAAGACATTAAATTGGGTTTAAAATAACTTTTAAGAACCTAAATTTGTTTTGTAAACTCCAGTTGCTAATGTGGTATATTTGTATATATCAGTGTGTATGCATAAAGTATTCTTGTGTGAAACTTGTAGCAATTTTAAATATAATGGTATATCAATTTCTCATTGACATTCAAATAAATTGAGAAACTTATATTATTCCCATTCTTCTTTGTTAATAAAGACACACTTAGAATTTGGTACCACAACAGCGCAAAATGAAGCCATATACATAGTTACCGACAGTTATAATTTGTCACTGAAATGTGACCTTGAGTTTGGAAAAACAATAATCTCTCAATGTTTTAAATAACGCAGTTAACTCTCCCTATAAATATGTCATGCCTTAACTTCAAACCGTGGTTTATTTTTCATAGATATAGGAGTCAAAAAGTAACCTGGCTCTGTGGAACGTAAGATATTAAAATCAGATTGGCAGTGAGCACTTACGTCTTCGTCACGCGACAACTCTATTATTCGTCTCTTTTTATTAATCCGGTCGTTTTTTCCCTTTCGGAGTTCTCAGCCATAAATCGGCTCTCACCCTCGATTTTTCAATAGGTCAATGCTGAAGGTGTTTAGCGCAGCCATCACGACACCAGTCCAAACTGTCGGATTAACTGACACTTTTATGTGCTGTATTTACACGAAGCCAGTAACATTTCATTTCACCAAGCCTTTTTAAAAGAACTCATTGTTTTTTTTTCTCCCAAAAGGGAGCATTAACGAAAAGTAAGACGAATTCGCTCAGGAACACCACCAAAATACTGAAATGGTAGCCATGTTCGTAAACCAAAAGTGCAGAGGATTTCAATTTTTAGCACGTTGGACTTTCCAGCAAACCGGATGCCAATCGAACTTGTCGGATTCCGCCAATAAGTACGGGCTTCCGTGGGGATGAACCAAAAGCCTCCCCGCAACATTCATAGTCCCGGCAGAGTTCGTACTCGAAAGTAGATGTAGCTGAAAATCGCTCATGTCCACCGTACTAATCCGGACGTAGCGGGGAATGGATGTACATTCCGCGCTCAGCGAAAATGAAATCAAATGCCCTTTTTCGAAAATCCCAATTGAGCCGTCGACCATAAATACAATCGTCCGAATAAGATGCATTCGAAACATATACAAGAGCCTAATGACAAATTTATATTATTTTCCTCTAATCCCTGTCACTGCATGCTACAGTTAATGTTGTACCTAGATCTGTGAGAGGCAAAACATGTCGTAATAATTAATTCAAGGGAAAATATCTATTTTTTTCTATTGCATAAATTAAACTAGATAAATAAACAAATGTGCTCGAGAAATTTATTTTTATACTCATATTTTTGCTTACATTCGTATCACCATGACATTTAGTTTACTGATAGCCATTTCAAAACTTAAAACGCTTCTTTCTTCATTCATCCAGATTATTTAACACATAAATTGAACATCAAGTGAAAACCAGTTGGCGAGCCAATGTTTTTCCAGACACGTACAACCAGTCTTCTTCAACCAGGTTCATAGAATCAGTTTCGAACAACGGGCAGCAACACGAGGCAAGCCCGAAAAATTTTAAACTGTCGGAAAATGGGCTTATGAATTTCCTTCAGCGCCTGAGGGAAACAGAACCGGTTTTCCAATAAATTTTTACACCGCAGGGAGCCCAGGGGAGGGGGGTTAGGAGAGGGAAAACAGGGGAGGATGAGGGGAGTAACAAGGGGAGAAAGGTGTCGGGGGGGGGGGAAATGGCATGAGGAATAGATCCCAAAGCGAGTCGTTCCGAGAGTCGCGGACATGGGGAACCTAAGCAATAGTAATATGAATGGAGAGGGCAAGGAAGAAACTTGAGAAGAGCCTGAAAGATGAGGGGAGATGGGGGAGACACAGATAAGTGGGGCGGGGCAAATAAAGAAGTACACTATCTTGGACGTCACAGAGACTCCCCAAGGTGTTAGGCACGACAAATATCTTCACCATTAGGATCTGGAAACACTCCTGGATTCCTGTCCTGGATTCAAAGAAAGTTACTACGAACCTCGCCTTTCTTTTCAAGGAAACATAAAAGAGAAAGTCCATCAAAACAAGGAGGAAACGGAATCGACAGTATTAAAAACATAAAACCCGACAGTCGCGTGTTTCGTAAGCCATTATAGCAGGAAGAGTGGAGAAAGAAGAGAATTTTAGTTTGAAAAACCTGAAGCGATTTTCCAAAATCACTCGATACACTGCAAAAAAGTATGAACATCACTGGAAACACTTTCAGTCAGTCAGTCATTGGAAGCCAGGCTCAATATGTTTTGAGTTCACGTAAGACACTTTATTATTTCATAACAAATTTTCCATCAAAGCCACTTGGATGGATTCAGAGGGCGTTGACGTGACGGTAGGAATATTTAGCTTGGCATTTATTGGATGAAAATAACCTAATCATTGTTTTATCATAAAGGGAATAATATGGTGAAATAGAACGTAATTTGTAAATAACGTCTGAATGGTTGAAAGCTGCTTTGTTAACCTTTCCACAGTACCTCGCAGCATACCACAGTTGCATGGAGCGTGCTGTTTAGTATTCCTATGTATCTGTAGAATTGGTCTCGTCCCGCTTCAGGGTCCTTTTTTTCTTATATTTGACTTCAACCGTTTGATATTGTCGAAAGTGACTCCACGGTCGGGTGGGGCGAAAGATATGCGGGTCAAGAGCGGACAAAAATAGGGAACTGGAGGACCTGAAATCGTTTCTCGTGCAAATTAGGGGACTTTTTTTCATTTTTCAGGAATCATTAAAACAAAGGGTTATGAGAAAGTGAACTAATCTTTTTCAGCATCTAACAACTTCTAGGTTATAAAATTTTGCATAGACCTCCGTACTTTTGATATGCAAAACTCACGAATTCATTCTATTGTAAATTATGGATACGGTCTTGAGTTAGAAATAATTTTTATAGAGCACATGAGAAAGATACGACATAAATGAATACATTGGCGAACTAAAGAATGAATAATAAAAACGGAATGTTTCCGAAAGTTAATTAAAAATATATTACACATATTTGACGTCATTATTGTATGTGGGAACTAAACTAACTGTGTATACTGAACTAATTTTTTTTTTGCATTCAAGATACACATAAACGCCTTTAACATCTTCACGATCGCGGTCTAAATGCCTACAAGAATGAGTAAGACTCATAAATTCTTTGTTATTACACTTCCTGGCTCTTGAATCTGTTTCGTGAATCTGGCTTAATAAGATCATTAACCTCGAAATAATTAATAAACCAAGAGCCGCCTTGTAAATTTAACATGTTTAAATAATCCAACCTCAAAAAATCACATATTTCCTCAATCAAATAAAAATCAAGAAACTACTGACACCTGAAGTTTTTGTATGTTATCACCACAATTTTGGCATTCCTGTGAATAATTTTCTAACTGATAAAATTGGATAATTTTTAAATCATAAAGAAAGCTCACATAGGCAAACCTAAATTGTTAGTAGTTGAGTTTAAATGTAAATATAAATAACTTTATGTTTAAATAGAAGATTGGCGATTATTTTGTGACAAGAAGAACTTTTTGTTCTACTTGTTAGTTTATAAACCGGATTTGTACTCTTGTAAAGGGTTTTTACCTTTTAAATCACATATAATCATACATTATTATTTTACTATTTGGTTATTTATTTATTGTAAAAGATATGTATCGTATGCATTTAACATATCTATCTATTTGTATGTATGTATTTGTATTTACGCATGTATGCATTCATGTATATTATGAAATGATGTATTTTACCTAAACTAAAAGTATTAAAACTCATCATAGATTTTATTATCCGATATTCATTAAAATAAGTGGATAAGAGAAGATCAGGTTGCCTACACAATGTCTAGAAATTTCAATATCGTATTTTAAAGGTATGGAACAGAAATCTCCCTTTGAAATCAACGGTATCGGTATCAAGTATCGGACGCCTAATTTTGGCAAAAATTATTTTCTTTTTTAAACTTAGAATGAAAAGAATCGACAGACATCATAGGAAATAATTTTCCTGATTTTTTCGCGGTTGAAATGCCATCGAATAAATTTTCCTGATTTTTTCTGGGTTGAAATGCCATTGAATAAATTTTCCTGCGGTGAGTTGATTTTTGAAATGCAGAAAAAAAATATTTCCTACTGATTGTTCGTTGTTCCAATATCGATTGATAAAGCTATCTTATGGGGGAAGATGGCAAATTTAGAAGTGAATGGAATCGAATCCCTGAGACATCAGTTAAAATTCAAATTTATTTCCGTTACAATAGTGACATAATATTGAAATGTGCTCAACAGCAGAAAGTTATAAAACTGGAGGAGGAAAACAGACAGTTATGGATCTCTAAAACATTTCTGTCAACCGCTACCTATTGACTCGCTTACATTTAATATTTTTAGCCCATTTCCAAATGTAATAATTTTATGGAAGTTGGGAGGGGCGCTAAATATATTAAAGCTAATATAAACCTCAAAATTAATCAATTTTAGGTAGGATCCTGACATAGTTTTGCTTGTTAGGAAGTCAAATTATAGTGTCATTCAGAACGGAAAAACAGGGTGCCAAAATTTTGAAATAAAACTTTTCAAAAACCTTCAACATTGTCGGTAGTAAATACCTTATTATACATCGCATCAGAATTGTACCAATTTTTAGTGAAAGTAATTACTTAAATTATTAACATAAACCTAAAAGTGCTTACAAGGGTTCCTTTAATTCTCATTTTTGGTTGTTTTCGCCTAACGATTAACTTTCACCTTTTTAATTACTAGTTAATGAGGATATTACCAAAATAGAGATAGATGAGATTTCGTCAATTATTGGATAAGAAATCCACCCCTAGATATTCTTTACACGAACCAAGAATTTAAGATACTTTAACAATGGACAATTTATAATATTTTTTAGACCTTATTAAGCAATAAACTTTTAAAAGTAAGTAAACCATAAAAAAAATAATACAAATAGGTAAGTGTGTGATGGGTCAGGAAAAATCCTACAACTGACGTCACAGTAAATATCTGCAAATGTTATCTTATACCAGAAATAATTCCATTTAAGCAAGTATATTTATTTCCTATCTTTTATTCTCTTTGCCAATATCGATTTTATCGTATTGTATCTCTCTTAGTATCCATTTCACTTATTATCCCTTTCACATTCTGATTTCCTCAAGCAACACCCTCTCCCCCCGTGCCATGTCGTGCACTTCTCCACTTGTTTTTCTCATCGGCCCATGATATTCCCACCATGCTTCTCCGAACACACATCCCGTCGGAATTTCGTCTATAGTCATGTTCTTATCTGAACTTTCAGGTTTCAGAAGCGTTCAATTCCATTATATTCTCCATCTAATGGTTTCAATAATCTTTGTTTTATTTCGGTATCCAATTGTAGGTCCTATTTGTTTAAGGAATTCCTCTTCACAAAAGGTTCTTCCATAATTCATTCATAATAATTACTTTTCCATGAACATACAACTAAATATATTATGAATTACAACGCTAATAACTGACCCATACCTTATTATTCCTCGTTACTTTAATATTTTGTTTAGCCTTCCTTAATTTCTAAAATCCCATCACTTTCTTTTTATTATAATATATATATATTAATCTTTTATTTTAGAAAATTATCTAGTACCGCACTATGAAAGGTATTTAAATATGCATACCGTTGGAACGACCTATGTATGTACACCTTTGGCTAACTAATGCCTGTGCATCTATAAATCTAAGTCTTTATTATTATCCCGTCCCGTTTTAAATTCAAATTCTCCTCATAACTATTTTTCAATTTCCCATGATAACCATTTAAAAAGCATGGACAGCCCCAATTTACTTTCCTGGCCTACTTTATTTTCTCTAATATTTTTCTAGGTCTTCCTACCAATCTTCTTCTTGGGCGTCTTTCCATTCTTAGGTAATTACAACTTTCCTATTGCCTCCTCCTTAAACAATGGGTTTTTAATTTTCTTTGCGTTAACTTTTCGCATCAATTTCTTCTCATTTAGTTATGTGTTTTAGGGGCATCTCGCTTCTTCAAAAATCTCTCTCCGATCATTTCCGGTTAGAATTTGGTCCATTTGTTCCACTTGTAATACTGCCTCTTTATTTCCATGAGTTCGAAAAGTTCGTTTTTGTGAGTTTTAATTCTTTAAATAAAAATAGGATAAAACCGGTCGATGGTCAAGAGTTATAAGTGTAACGTATTAACCTTTTGAGAAATAAAGAGAAAAACATCAGACTCACTAGATTCAATTCATTATTATGATACTCACTCGTTAAATCGCAATCATATTGCTGGGAAAGGGGAAATTAATGACGCTGTTTCTATATCTCCGCTCAAGTAATACAATTAAAATTACCCTTTTTTTCCAGAAATTCCTTGTCTCCTCCGCGTCTCTTTAATGATGAGTTAATTTGTTATCACTTAAAACTTCCCTCTATCATTTGACTAAGCGTTCATTTTCTATTCCTAATTCTCTAACTCATGACAGCATTCCAATCCCCACTAGATGCAGTGGATATTTACAATCACTTCCTCACATACTCGTACCATGTCTCCTTAGGATAACTGGCTGGTCATAGGGATGGACTGAAACTTATTTCGTTTGATCTAATATTACTTCTAAGATTCCATCACATCCCCTTTATGTTGTCTTCCTTCCTAACTTCCTATACACTAATACTGCTCACCCCCTCTATATTTAATCCCATATCTCTTTAATGATCATTATTCCTCTTACAGAAAATACTTTATTAACTTTTAAATCAATCCATGTGGGTTACTCCAATCTCTGAGAATGACCACCCACATACTCTTATGACAGACATTATATGTACAGACAGTTCCTACTGGATATAAGATGAAGTTTTTATTTTTAACGCTTGTATACTAGAATCGATTAAAATACGAGAATTTTAGAATTTGCTAGCAAATGCAGTAAATCAATATAGCTTTTAAAGAAATAAATGTTATATAATATTTAAATTAATTTTTTATGCTTGGTAAAATCTGTGATTTACGTGGAAAATTTAAGACAAGGTGATATAATCGGTGTAAGAGATCATTATTGGTTTATGGTCGACAAGATAAACCAACCAAAGATTTTTTAATAGTAGTAAACGAAATAATTTTTGAACGCGAACAGAAACAGCTTATTCCACACAAATTCCACATAAATGTGGAATAAAAACATTTTATTACACTTTTTTATGTGGAATACGCTGTTTCCTTTCGCTTTCATCATGAAAGAGTTCCACAGAGTGAAGCCTGAAACTGTGTCTTCCGAAATAATTTTTCTTGAATATTAAGACAATTTTTTTTCAAGAGGAATAAAATGAATCAGATAGAACGTGCCCCGTAAAGTGACAGTCTATTTGATTTAAAAAATTTTGATAAGATATTTTTAGTAAATTTGGCGATGAAATAAAGATTTATATAGAGGAAATTAATTATCCAAAAGGCAGGAAAAGCTTTATTACGTAAAAGCATTGAGAAGATAGATTTACAAACAAATCGAAAACCTATGAAATATTTCTGGATAGAACCTGTTAGAATTTCAGGAAATGAAAATGCATGATATGAGTCATCCTAGCAGTCACATTCTGTTTGAAACAATATGCCAGAAAAATAGTCTAAATGTTTCAGAGATTAAAAACTGAATTGTTCCAAAGATGTTCCAAAGATTAAGTATAAATTGAAATTATGCTAATTCCAAGGAAAATAGGATTCCCATACCCTAAAGAAATCTGTATTATGAACGAACTTATAATAAATATATATACATATATATTAAATTCGGGCGCATTAAGAAATATTAAGACCATTTTTTGGGCGAAATTTTCACTACTTTACTTTTTTTGTTGACTTATCACTGAAAAATATTGTATAAAAATTAAGGATATCAATATGTGGATAGATAACGGACACGAATTATTTCTGCATTTAATTTTGCCTGAGAAAAACTTTCGGTCCTACAAGGGAAAGATGACCGATGAATTTTAACTACAAACTACAAAGGAAAAAAAGATAATAATTCTTATAGAGTATATGAAAGAAACCAACGCCCACATGGGCAGTAAAACCTGGATAATATTTTTTTAAACCGTCTCCAGGAAGTTGAACCGTCACTGATTAAGTTCAACCTAAGAGAGATTCTTACAAAAGACATGAATAAGGAACAAATTGCAACATAATTTTTCGGTAAGGAAGCAAAAAAAATACTTTAAAAGGGAAAAATACTGAGAGCACAGTAAGGAATCTGCCACAACAAGATTTCGAAATAAATTAATCAGCTATTTAAATGTAAAATCATATCTATAACAAATTTTGGATAAAATAATATAGCATATAACTATAACGGTAGTCTTATAGTTAAGTACACCTACTAGCAGTAATTGTACATAAAATGAGCTCCAAACGCTGTATATATAAAAGCGCAAAATTTATTTTGCCAATTATTCAAAAACAGCCACAAGTGACCTTTTACAATGAATAAGTAAAAAAATATATTAATAACAAGAAAAAATATCTTTTAGAAAAAGTAAATAGAAAAACAAGAAACATAACAGCAATAACAATAGAAAAAAATCAAAAACCATGACTCAGTTATTTACGGGGCAGGAAATGTTTTTGATTCTGGTGGTAAAGGAGTGATGAGAGAGGTGAAGAGGTCAAGTAGGGGATTGGGGTGGAAAATAGGCAGTTGAATAGTTTCGGGAGACGGTAGAAGAGAGATCGCTGGGAAAGGGAAAGACGGAATTTAGGTTGGTGAAGGAGATCACTGCTGCGGGTTTTGCGGCCGGAGACATGAAGGGAGGAAAAAGGAAGGATATCAATGGATCGGAAATCACCATTGATGGCAGAATGGAGGAATTTCAGATCGCGGATGGCTCGACGAATTTGCAGAGGGGAGATTTCAAGTGAGGACGGAATATCATTATGGTAAAAGTTAATTAAATGGGGAACACGGCG
>WURS02049735.1:0-11002 GCA_011762765.2 Rhinocypha anisoptera | reverse complement strand
AGGGACTGTGGGAGTGGCTTGCAGAAGCAGCGGCGACCCCCTCGCGCCCTCCCACCCTCCCTCCCTCACTCCCACTCCCTCCTCCCACTCCCTCCCCCCCCCCTCCCTGCATCACCTCCTCTCTCATCCGACTCTCCAACTCACATCCCTGGCTCCTCCCACCACCACTTTTCTTTTTTTTCCTCCGGCGTCGTACTTCCTTTTTCCTTTTGGCGAGCAGTTTTCTCTGCGGAGTCGACTCACCTTCCTCACCAGCGTCTCTTCCCACTCTGCAAAAACCCTCCACCTTACCTTCGCATCAACCAATTCACTCCTTCCTCTTTCGGTTCCCCTCCGTTTTGTTCCTCTCACGTTCCATTAACGGCCATTTCGTTCTTCACAACTTCACCCTCTTTTGTGCGAGCTAATGATCTTACGCTTCTGTCCGTGTACCTACCACCATACCTATCTACAACTAACAATAAATTTTAAAAAAGCACGAACTCTGAGGATGCATTAATTTATTATTTCCATTTCCATCACCATCTGTTGTACTATTAGACTATTTGACTCTACCGTCCAATAATAGTATCTACTTATTAGAGTATTAGAGAAGTATTATCAAACGACCTAAATCCGATTCAAAAGTGGTGCAATAACTGACAATTGGAACTGAATCTGAAGAAATGCGTGGCGATGAACTTTTGGAGAAAGAGTAGTTCATCCGAAAGCATTTACCATCTAAAATAGTTCGTTATAACAAACGTAGACTCGGTAAAATATTTAAGGGTTACGATTCAACTAAAGACCTTTCGCGGGGGAAGCGTAATCGGGAAATGTGCGGAAGTGCCAATAAAAAAAATAGGATTAAATAAAAACTACTTGGGAAACATAATGAGAAGGTAAAAGAGAGCTGTTATTTTTACGGTTGTTAACCCTCATCTTGAGTACGCTTCGAGTGTACGGGATCCCAATGAGGCAGGACTAGTCTTGGAATTAGATCGAGCGCAACGTAGAACAGCTGAATTTGCGAAATATTGTTATGATCAACGTAGCAATATAACGATATTATTGGAGGAGTTAGATTCTCCCTGCCTCTCGTTTATCGTAGGATAAAATATAGATTACATTAATTGTGTAAATTTGAAACAGATAGCTCCAATGAAGAGGTTACAAATACATTGCAGACCCCGTTATACTATCGCAGATCAGATCACGGACGTGAAATTAGGGAGAAAGTTAATAGAACGGATAGATTTAAAATGTCATTTTTCCCCGGCACGTTCAGAGATCAGAATAAATTTGGTCCAGGGGAACGTTAGGAAATTTGTTTTATCTACTTTGTAGTTATTTTGCATGTATATTAATTTTAGGGAGTTTGACATCATTTCCTAATGATGTGAATAATTTTTGCAAGCAAGTTGCTTCCTTCTGTGTGAATAATTTCAAATTTTGCGTATGAGAGTGCATGTATGCTGGTGGCTCGCCCCCTGCCACACACCCTCGCGGTGGCTTGCGGGGTAACACATAGAAGTAGAAGTAATGGAATGTATTTGTTGACCTTCCAAAGTTCAGGTCTACCGAATCATGTATATCTTTTCGAGCATCTTCCTAAAAATTCCACTTTGCTATCAAAATCTCATTCATCGTTAACCCTGCCAGGCATTCTCAAGCTTTTGTTCTAGTATCTCCGTGTTTGCGGAAATATCGTTAATTTGTTTTGCGGTGTTAATTAATTTGTTTGTTACAACAACAACTGAAATAAATTCTTAAATAAACCTTAGTTGGTTGACTGTGGGAGCAACTAACAATTCGAGTTTTTCAGAAATCTGCAGTATAACTACTTTGGTGGCAAAATAAAATGTCTATTCTTTGAATTCAATGTCTATATAAAGCCACCATTAATTCTTTTTGTTTGGAAATTCGAGGGAGTAATCGTGGTTAGAGATCTTGTTTAATTAACAGGATAAATGAGTTCAAATCCCAGTAATTCCTCAGGAAGCGTCTAGCTGAACCCATGCTGTGAGAAATGAAAGGCGGCACATTGCCCTCCCCCCTAATTGTTAGCAATAGAGCCTAGTACGTACCTAAAGAATTTTTACTCTTAGCTATAAAATCGTCTTTATGTTGGTTTCGTCATTTTATAATTGAAACTGTGTATATTTTCCATACGATGAAACTATGACATGTTATGCCTACTTGGTTCTGTTTATGAAGCATGGTTAAACAAATCAAAGCTATGGGAATCTGGTGCCCGACCGAAAGCATATACTTGAATACAGATCACTGTGATAGGTAAAATACGAGTTCAATTTTAATTATTGCAATTGAGGCATTTTTCCAAATCATTTATTATTTCCATCGGTACTTTAATTTATATCTGTATTATTTAAGAATGTTTCCAAAAAGTTACTATCGCAAATACTTGCAAGATAAAATCATGTACTGATTAATATCTGAGGGAAGGTTAACCTTAATTATTAGAACTAAATGTATTATCTATATGTTTCCCGGGATTTCGTCATCAATATACTTTATGTGTAATATGTTATACCCGCACTAGGTAAATTCGTCAGTTACTATAACTAATAGGTAGGTTATCGATCAATCTGTTTAAATGTAGAATTATACCTCATTTATGTACTGCATTTACAATCGTCAAGTGGTATATTGAGGTAGGTAGAAATGAAATAGTTAAATTTGAAATTTGGAGGTCTCACAAATGAAATATTGTCCTTAAACACGCCTTATCTTGGCAAAGGGTTGATGTTTCCATTGAATTTTTGTAATTTATTCTTTTGAGTTCATATATATGGATTCTAAAAGTAATTATGTCCAAGCATATCTTCTTTTTCAAAGACCAGAAAGCAGGAATATATTGGCTTTAGAGAGTATATCCCAACAGTGTGTTCCACAAATTATAGAGCTGCTTAGAATTTCATTTCCAAGTTAACAATTTTCTCCAAGGGTCAACCTTATGAGAATTGTACCAAGAATAAATATAGAACGACTGATACAATAAATTTGATGTAGGAGACTGTTTATAGTTTACTCGGATGACTGATTTCTCTTTGTATATAAACGTAAAAATCATGAAGTAGATTTTTTGGACCTACATAATGTGATCGAGCTTGACTAAAAAGTAAACCTTGACAATGCTTGTCAAAATTTTCTAAAATTAGCAGATTTTTAGATTACTTTTTGTTCTCAAAATTGAATCACCATGTTTAACTTTATTACTCGATTTCGGAATTCCACGACACTATGGCAAAGGTACAATTTACCAAAATACATGTATCAAAAGACATGTATCAATATATGTATCAATGTAGATGATCTACATAGGAACTCAGAACCCTCAGTAACATTGTAAATCAGTATGCTACAGTTACAATTGATAAATGTTTACTAATGAAAAAATTTTATTTCTTTCGAAAAAAGATACTTATTATAACATCAGTACTAGAAATTACTAGGCACCCACAATATACATAAATATTTTTATAATTAGGAATATTTATATCCCAAAAGTCACAAAATAGTGGCAAATTAACAATTTCAGTTACCGTTTCTTGGCTTTTAGAAAGTCAAAGGAAGGGAAGGGTATCAAAGAATAATGATATGTTTGACCGTTATCTCAGAATTAAGACATCAAAAAAGGCGAAGATAAAATGTGACATTCAAATTACGAGTACTGTGTACCACACCATCAGTAGTTCTCCTGATACCTTTGATCAAAATATATTTTTTTCTGATAATGCCATTTTGACTTTCATTTACACATGATTTTATAGAAATTAACAGTATAAAACATACTCAACTATTCGCCATTAAACATTGCATTAATATTTTTTTTTAATAGCAAAGATCATGAACCAATAAAAAAGGATCAAATTCTTCTCAAGAACATCATTAACTCTATTGTTATTGGTGACTTTACTCCCACATTTAATCCATTTGTAGGGAATTTCAATGTAAATTTTCCGATACATAGGAATGAGATATGTCATAATGAAACTAATATGTTAGAGACAATAGATTATTCAATCACATATGAACATTCAATACATATTACCTACCTTGTTGTGATGCATCATAGAATGTGCCATCAAAGAATTCACCCTATCTTATCATAGGGAGTGTATTGTCTCTTACCTATGAAACGAATTAGACGAAACATAAACCAAGTGTATCCTTGTCATATATTTTTTGGTAGTTGGGATAGTAAGGATAAAATAGAAGTAAGGTACAATTTTTCTGTGATCAAAGACCGAGTGAGGACGAAAGAGCTCTTATTGAAATGGCCTAGAGAAAAATATAAGAAGTAGTATCTTTTGTTTATAGGGTGCTTCGACGTATGGTCATTTTGCACCTCTTCAAATCATAGAAAAAACCATATTGAACGAAAAAACACCCATGCACTGGGCGGGGCTCGAACCCCCAACCTTTGGATTAGCCGGCGAGCGCACTACCTCCAGGCTAACCCGACCGGCTCTTAGTGAAAAAACATAAGCACTAGGTATAGGTATAATTTATTCATACTAGTTTTCAGGCATTGGTGATCTGTCATTTTGTGTATTATCGATATTAAAATTCTAAAATAATTAACGGGGGCCCCGATTCAATTCCCTGAGACACCTTGCCTTCAGCTAAATCAGTTTTTAAGCGCTTGAGTGGTTTTCTGGGTTTTCCGGGGAAATCATATACGACGTAAAGTATATAGCCCATTATAAAATATTTTGTGACTTTAACTCTTCCTTTTCTATCTTTCCATTCTTTATCGCATCTTGATTCTGCCTCCTTTCTTTTTTCCTGGAAGTCTTTTCTTGTTCCGGCGTTTTTTCCGTAACATCTCCGAAAATTATCTTCTTTGATTTGTCATGGCGTTATAATTTATTTTTAAGAATATTAATTCGTGGTTTTAAATTTTAATCACCATACCCATACAGCCTCGAAACCCATTCTGTCCCTCCTCCTTGCAAGAATAGCCATGTCGGCCGCAAACTACCTGGTGCTTATCCTTTCCCCATATATTCTTTCTTTGTCTTTGATCTTTATTTTGATCTCATTTATTATATTTTACAAACCCAAACTCATTAAATATCAAGGGCGATAATGACCACGACCTATTCTTAGATTTTTTGTTTCTTTTCTGATTTCCCCACTCGTCACTGCTGTCTGATATTTATATAGTTTGTATCAATCATATATTATTTTAGTACATCCATTGTTTTTAAGAGGCGAATCATTGTGCTTAATTCTTCCTTCTACTGCTTTCTCCAGATATAACTACAAGTGCAGAAAGATTTCAATGGTCTTTTTGTAGCAAACTTCGCTAGAGCAAATCTCAGAATAGGAAAGGCATTTCTGTAATCTTCCTCTTTATATAATTTGATTCTAACTTAAATTGTCTTCTACTCTCCAATTTTTATTAAATTGTCACTTTCATTTAAATTAGGTGTAAATTTAGTCACGACAATCCTTGGAAACATTTCCGATGCTTCTGTCATTATATTTTTCAAATAAAGGTAATGCCAAAGATGAATCTCCTTGTTACTTATAGTTACATACTGTCTTTTCGTTTTTCTCTGCATTATTTATGGTTTTAAATGACAAGGTTTCCTTTATTTACGATCGTTTTATTATCATCCCCATCACAAAAGCCTATTTTCAATTGCATATACTTTTACCTGCGGTCACTGAAATGGTACCCCATAATTGACAATTTTGCTTTAATGATTCCTGGAACTATATTATTTCTTTATGATATTCATAAGTTTTTCACCATTTTTTATCTTTGTATATATGGGAATTGAGAATGAGTATTGAAAAAATTTTCCATAATTTTTCCTTTTCACCAAATATTCAATATTTTTGCTGCAATTACTGTTAATATTAGAACCGCAACTATGATCCTCAATCAATCCTGTGCAGAAATGTCTTTCCGATTTATTCTTGAAGTGCCGTAAAATTTTCATTTTCAAGTCGCTTTCGTGTCTTTTAATCTCATCGTTTCAGTTCTTCAAGCTTTCTTATTATATATTTCCAGAAATTTAGCACTGAATTATAATTTTTTAACGCTTTCCATTTTATATGCTTTATGTAAAGGTAGCCAAGTCAACTTTTTTGCTGAACCCGGGTGAAAATTATATATCTTATTTCATGTCTCTTCAGAAACTGTGTATTCCTGGAATTATTTACGATAATAGTTTTGTTCCCCTCTGATGATTGCTTTTTCCACTAAACTAAAACATTATATTTTTCCATTTCCTATGGTCAAACATATCTCGTGTTATCCTCTACGCACCTTATTTCTGTCACAAAACAGTGCTCAATTACCTAATACGTTTGTAGCATTTTATCTTATTTTAGTTATTATTTTGTTATTATTAGCAGATTGTTTCCTTAGTTTCATCGTGATCTGCCATTGACATGGAAACTTATCCCATATTTTCTCTCTTAGTGGGATATTATCAAAACCATGGCGATTGCTTTATTGTATCCCCTCGTTGGTACCACTTGTGCATATAATCATGCCAGCTGTCGTGTTTATGGATGGACATTTCTATTGCTAATTTGAAATAATACAAAAGTAATTTATCAGGAATTACCTAATATTCCTACCACCGTAACTTAAACGATTGACTCACTTTACAAACGGTCAGCAATACCACTCCCTCTTTGCTACAAATCTCGTTTGAAAATTCGAATCGGGACTATTTTTCCCCATAATATTTTCATGGAGAGGATTCCATTATTTCGGAAATAGTGATATTCTCCTAAGGGTACAAATTTTGATTTTTTCCTTTGTCTTTATGCCACATTGCAATTCATTTCAAGTAATTTTTAACAATACTGGAGTAAAAAGATATCCAGTTGAAACCGAGGGTGCCCGGTGTAGAGGTAGACTGGATCAAATTTTTTCGAGATACTGACATGCTCTAGGTCGGCAAAAGGCATTTTTCACCATTTTATGAATACATAAAAGGAGTAGATAGACTTTTTCGGCTTATATTTAGGCCGATTCTACCAAGAATAACCATAACAAATTCTGATTACCTCTGTTCATTTACCCCTAAGGACTTATTCGTCAATAATTCTCGCTTATTTTGTAGATAACTTGTCTTTTTGCAGGTGAATATTGCCGTTCCCAGCCTGGTTGACTCAGTAAGTGAATTTAAGGTTAAACTATAGGAATAATAATCAATTAAAAGTAGTACCATTAAAAATGCAATAGTTTAAAAATCTTGATTCCCTGAACTATGAAGATAATTAAATGTCAGTGGTTTTTTCCCGTTTATTTTAATTGGTCATGTGGTTCGTGGAAAAATATTCCAGTTACATGTTACCACTACATGCACAAAAGGATTTTCAGTCGAAGAAAACAGGGACTATCTTTTATGAAACTCGACGGAGCGTAATATAACGCATTCCGAGTAAAGGGGCGAATTCATTTCCTGTTTTATGCCTCTAGAGATATAACTGATTGTCCATTTTTTCTTATTTTTCTTTTGCTTAAAGTAAAAAGAACATTTTGGTGGTTAACTTTTCTAATAAATGAAAATCATACAATAATTCTTCAGTAAATAATTCTTGGAATTTTAGAATACTAGTAGAAAGGATTCTGAAGTATAAGCATGTTTATTCGTGGTCCGTGTTTTTCGGTACGGTGTAAGAAAAAGTGAACAAAAGTGATTTATTACATAATGCGAACGTAGTCTGAAGGGATAGGTGGCTTATTCCAAATCAAGTCGCTTTTCAGCTGCACTTGTTGGGAGTGCGGTATCAGAATGGGCAATGTTATACAGAGATGTTATGCATAGTTTTCTTTTATAGTCCGTTATTGATTGTAATGTGTATGATGCAAGGGTGAAGGAAGGGCTGACTTTAGAACTGTGTGTCTGTGAAGAGACAGTTAATCTACTGAGATTTGCGGCCATGATCAAACTTAAGTAAGCTAGCCAAAGTGTTGTAATATTCATTGTATAAATTAATGGCACAGTGGTGTATTTGGAAAAAAAATAAATCATAAGGAAAAAAACGTAATGCGATTATCAAAAATGGGAAATCCAAAGTCATAAAATTAAATTACGAGTGAATATTAATATGTTGAAGCCGGTGAATCATTAAACTTATTTTAGCTGGATTCTGGAAGAAATATACGCACATCTGAATGAATGCTTCAGCTGCATGTCCGCTCTGTGGAAAAAATTAATAAGTGGACCATATTCTATATTTTCAGGCATAACTATGTGGAAATCCATTTCTGAGGAAGCGTAGCGTTTAAACTAGTCGTACCAGATTAAAAATCTTAGTGGAAAAATACGGAGTACCATATTCCTTTTTCTAAGAGGACCATAGATAAATGTGCTAAGAAAATAATAGTGTAATCAATAATATAGGAGATGAAAATATGGAGCTAAGAAATTCTCCGAGGAAATATAATCATCGTGGATTAGAAGCTTTTAAAGTATTATATTAGGCAGAACGGGGCAAATTAAAATCGATGGAATTGAAGAATAAAAAAAGAACGGCATTACGCATGGCAGAGAAGGATATAATTTTTTATGAGAAATTCGAAAAAGACAAGCGGAATTTATCAAAGTGAAGAGGAAGGAAATAGAGATTGTAGACTGTATAAAAGAACGCAGAACTTAAGTGGATAAATTTGATTTAATAGTTAGTTTAGTAGTAGAACAAAAATATATGTGACGTAGATGGTCCGATGTCTCATGTCAGGCTACGCCGCCCCTTGGGACTAGCGCGCTCCGCTCGTGGCTTCAATGTCACAATGGATAAAGGAAAAAATATATATATGACTAATTTTCACTGGAGGCGGTATCCCAAGGAGGAGAGCCCTTGACTACTCATCGGGGGACCCTTGTTCAAAGCCCGGTCACGTTTTTGGACACCTCCAGTGGTACCCGAGCAGAGAGATTTTGTCCAGCCAACTATGGTATGTATACAAAAGGTTAAGTCTTCAAATATATCTTTCGCTGAAAAATGGTATTCAGAAATGACATATCATTGTAAGATTGCGAAGAGGCGTATTAGTAGTCAATAGGGCCTAGAAACCTGCCTTTAATTACAGGAATACATATGAATGAAATGTGATAATTTACCATGGGTTAATATTAGAAATTAATCAATGTATCGAGCATCTCATTTTCTATAACTTTGTAATCCCTCATTTAAACTGTGGGGTTATTAACAATTACTAAGATTTTATAGGTGTCATGGGAAAATTAAATAACCGTGGAGCTGGTCAGATTAGGTAGAAACAAAGTCTCTCGCTGGCTAACCCAAAGATCGCAGGTTTGAAGCCTGCCAAAGTCGTGGCAGGATTCAAACCCGGGGAAAATTAACTGAATGTTTGGTTTCGGAAAGGGAATGCGGTCTTAAAATATGTACCAAGACCAAGAAAGCGGTAAAAGTAACCCAAAAACAACGGGAAACGCCCAAGAGAAAAAAGAATGTTCTCCAGCATCTTTCCCTAATTCCTCCACCCAGAAACTATAAAGAAAGTCTTGAATTTCATTATGCAGACCATATTCTTACCAGACTGCACATTTCTTTCATAAGTAAGTTCACAAAACAGTTTTCTGTTCTAGATATGATTCCTAAGAGAGAAAATAAAATAAATTAACCAAGTATAGATAACTTATTTTCATTATTCCTCGTAATTACCAATTTGGTAGAGAAACATAGCGTTCATAAAAAGAAATTGAAATAAATATTACAATAGAATTGCTCTTTTATGAAGCTGCAAAATTCTTCACCACATGAATGTACCGTACTGACGATCACCTACTAAAATTTGAGGAAAATGTGTTTTAAAGATTTTTTATATTGGAATAGTGTATCAGAACTCAACATTTTATTGAACAATTATTTAATTCAACATTATTCACTGTAAATTAACACGATGAAATATATTTCTCCAATTTCATCCAACCAGTTTTTGTCCCATTCTTCAGTATGAATCCTCCAAAAGTATGTAAGGTAGGAATATATCGATAATTAATTACCAATTTAATTACTCACATACAAAATATTCTAAATTGAAAATAAAGGCTAATTTTGCCACGTGATTTTATGGATTTCATTTATTTTGTTTTTTTAACTGCATATTGAACGAATCACAACTTACAGGAATTTAAGTATATACTATGTGTGGCTATTTATATTTTAAGAAATAGATGTTCATAGTAGAGGTTAGATGGTGAGTTGATAGAATTCGGACTGTTAGCACTTAAAGGTCTTTGATATTTTAAATCTTTTAACCTTTAGAAAAAATATTAGAATTTTCGCAGAAAATAAATTTCGATCCCTAGGGGAAGTAAATGTTTGATTATTTTTTACTTGACGTGTTATGAAGCTCTAGGTAACAGATGCTAGAATATGCGTTTTTTCTGCTTAGTAAAATCTATGTTCACTCTTTATATGGTTCAATCATCACTTTAGTTTCAACTGCTAGTTGAAACACATTTATAAAGACTTTACTGAACCTAAAACATCCTTCTATCCTTCCATTCTCATCTTTGTGTACCCTTTCACCCGATCTGTAAAGCCTGTTATTACCAACCGTACTCGTTGCAACAAAACAATATTTATATATTTATTTCCAAGCTTTTTGAATCAGAGTAGTAACATGTAATGTGGTGGATATAAGAAAATTCTACATCTACTATCTGTGATAACAGAAAATCTTAGAATGCTGTAACTTATGGGTATTTAGGATAAGTTGGTTAGAGGTAAGAGCTGGTGTATGGAAAATCGACCCTTTGATTGATAGACCTAGGTATACTCACTCTATACATTCAGCTTAATGATTTTGGATTTTAACTCCGTAAACATTCTAAATTTTCAATCCTCTTCTTCAAACTCCTAAATTCCGTCTTTCTATTTCCCAGCGATCACTATTCGACCGAATTCCTACAGCACTCAATTCCCTTGTCACTCAGTTTCCCTCCTTGACCTATCCTTCTCTCGAACCGTTTTCAACTAATTCTTTAAACGTAAC
>WURS02049724.1:0-11002 GCA_011762765.2 Rhinocypha anisoptera | reverse complement strand
CCGTAGCGTTGAAACTAGTCGTACCAGATTAAAAATCTTAGTGGAAAAATACGGAGTACGTTATTCCTTTTTCTCAATTATATTCCTCCTCCCTCCTCCATACTTTTCCCTTCAAGTCTTCCCTTCTTATTTTTCCCTTCAGGTTGTAATACCCTTAAGTATGTGTTCCACTAAATGATTGCAATCTCCTCCATTTGAAAAGATGACTTTTTTAACTGTTTCAAAAAACTTATGGTTGTGGCTATGTGGGCTGGGAAGAAAGAAACATTTATGCCTGCAAAATAATTATGATATCTGATTGACTCCTGCACGCAATTGCAAGGAAGTAGAATGTTTCCTATTCATTGGGACAGTCCTATGTTTTCCACTATGCAACTATTCATAGAGATTGAAATCATATAGTGGAACACTGCCTTTAGCTTTGTAAGGGACCCACTCATTTAACGTGAAAATTACATACGTATTTTATTCTGATATATTTTGATACATGACATTCCAGGCAATATTTTTACAAGGTTTTTTTCATTGAACCTGTCTTACTGTGGTTTTCCTTTTCCTTTATTTCCAGTGCCCATTAAAATACTATTATATGTTCCATTTCCTTTAATTTAGTATATTCCATTTCTACTTTGTTTTTTCAATTCTTTGAATTTTAGTTCTCAAGCCATGAGTACTGTCTTGGTCGCTCTGGTCATATTTGCTGCCAGATAGCTTTCACATTCCAACAGTTGATTTCTAATATGATGATTTATTAGGATTTAGTCAGTTTGACATCTTATGTCTCCAGACATCTTCCATTTTCACCTTCTCTGTGTTTGGTTTCCTATAAGATGTTTGTCATAATTATTTTCCTCAATTCTCCTACTAATGATTCTCTATATCTAGACTCTCCTGAATCCTTCCAACGCCCTAGTTTTTCCATTAAATTATAAAAATTATATATGAACTTTGTTACTTATGATGATAGTTCAAAAACATGGAAAATTGAGTAGTTAATCTCTGATATGTATCAGTTGCAGGCAATAAACAATAGAGGAATTTAGGAAAGGTGTATGCTTTTACCTTGAATCATGTGGCCATGATTTCAAAATGAATGTATATTGAATGAATCACAGTACACTTACACAAAATGAATCCTGATATCGTAAACATTATTGAATCATTCGAGTGAACTGTGCTCACATCAAAAAAATATTTGAAAAGGGTAATTTCTCCAGATTTTTTTCCTGAAACTACTTGGGAACTGAAGAATATCAGTTTATACTATAGTACTATTCATACTCTAGTTTCATATTTCTTGCCTTTTTTATTGAACCATCGTCAAGTATGGAAGTTAACTGCAGGCTTGCAAAGTGTTAAATTCTCTTATATGGTAAAAAGAAATGTGGCTGTAGGAGCCTTCAGTCACAAAAACTGCTTTAACCCCTCAAGCCGGTATTTAAATTTTTCATACTTTAATCCCAGGGGGTATTTAATTTTCACTTGAATGTGTCTTATGAACACTGGTTTGGTTAAATTGCTATATCTTTAAACTTATTTTAGATATGGTTAAAACTTTCACAGAGTGTTTATGAAACATTGTTACATTTACATGTTGAGTATAGGAGCAAATGTAAATATATGTCCATAGTTTTTAGTCATCTGAATTCTTGACCAGTCAATAATTTTGTGATATATCTCTCCGTTAGATAGTAATTTCTAATAATTGAACCCGTATACCATAAAACAATTCACAAAATATGCTATGATGAATGTTCTACTGGAATACTTGCTAAGAATAATTTATTTTATTGGATACATATGTACCAGGCTGCTTATCTCAAGACCTTGCCAAGTTCGTACTCTCTTGGTGAAGCCTCAAACTATGTATAAAACAAAGAATGACGCAAGGCTTATTTCTGATATAAATTCAACAGTTTTCTATTCATACTTCATAATACCAAATAATGTATATGATGCCTTTTCATCAAATATCTTGTCAGCCAAATTAGAACTCTGTCTCAGTGTGAAAAGCCTTGAAGCACACATCAAAACAAAGAGCTACTTCACACGCACTACACCAGAAGACGCTTTATTTCCTGCATGTGTTTTGGGCAGACAACACATCTTCTTTGTTACTTTGCCTTCTTTCCTGACATGGATCCTTTTGATAAAATGTCTCTCGACGAGGTGGCGAAGTGGTGGGTTTATCAAAGTCCGCTCCAGACTCGGGCTTCCCATCTGTGGCTAATTGTGTTGATAAGCTCCATCACTAAGCTTATCCGAAAGAGGAGATGGTCAACATCAGCATTTCCTGCCCTGTATAATATGAATGCATTGTGCACCGCAACGTTGAGCAGTCGTTTGAAAAATTTTATGTACCACTTGAGGCCTCTTTTCCTTCCTAATAAAAATGGCTGTAATTTCTGGTCTTTGAGGTCCACTCTCCCCATCGCTAAGTTGTATTCATGCACACACTTGGGCTTGATAACCTCCGTACCATCATCCGTCATTATGACAGGATGAAATCAAAGTCACGTCTCTTTTGTCCTTTCATTTCATTACCATAATTCCATCACTTTTGTATGCAATGGTCTCTCCTTTACCAAGCTTCTTGGCTTTCACATACACAGGAACGTTCTTTCTATTTAGTCGGGGAGTTCCAGCAGAATTTATACCATTGTTACTCAACATATGAGATAAATAGGGAGAATTGTAAAAACTATCCATCTATAAGATGAGTAACTATTTTACTACTTGTCAAGTTATCTTTGACTTTTATATTGGTAGTTATCTCCGAGCCTGCACCTGTATATATGTACAATAAAATTATAAATATAGCCACTTTTGGACTCGCAGAGTTCAAAATTCTTTATCCCAACTTTTGGACTCGCAGAGTTCAAATGTCTTTATCCCAAATTTCGCCAACTTTAAAGGTATGTGAATCCCAAGTGTCCCTTCCACAAGGTGGGAGATTCATTGACACAAATATTTTCATCAGGTACGTACAAATTTTGAAACTTTGTTCGAAAGTAAAGAAATAATAGAATAAACTTAGAATAGTTTCTTTGGACCTGTAAATTTTTTTCATCTTCATTGTTTGCAAAGTGCAAAAATTTTGATACAAGTTCAAACCATTCTAAGGACATCACTTGAGAAAATATTGGTGTTTCATTCAATAAATTGCATCGCGTATCTGCTGGACTCAGTGCATATCAAATCAATAACCTCTTCATCAAATACATTTTTAAAACTGTCTAAAATAGTTTCAACAAACAATTTCTGAGGCCCACTCTGCTCCATGAATGAAATTTTGGATGGATAATAGGCACCGTCAACTTGCTTTCTTGTAAAAGACATGGGTTATGTCGAATAATACTCTTCCAATTCATCTTCACTATCCTTTGCAATTACTTCATCCTGAGCACAATCTTCATCACCAATGACACTTGAACTTCACTGAGGTGAAAGAGACTGCTCGTCACTATCACTTTCATCTAAAAGATGCTGAAGATCCTTCTCAAAGACCACAGAACTAGAAGAAGCACCTGCCATTCGATAAAAACATCTAGAGGGCAGCACGTTGTAGTAATCCAAAGACTCAAACCATCTCAATTGTCTTAGAGGAATGAAAGATGGAAAGAGAATGCAGTCCTAAGCAAAAGGATGCATAGGTCCGTACGCGTATAAGTCGAACCGCTGCAGGGAGCAGAAACCAGGTCCATACACATATACGTCGAACTGGCTGGAGAGGTTAAATGTTAATATTAACATTGCATAAAAAGTAGACTTTAATTTTCTACTGTTAAGGCTTACCCATAAATGTGATTCCTGTGCAAATACAAATATTAGTATTCTTTGAATAAATTGTTTGTGATAGCAGAAAAGCAAAATTGCAATAAAAGTGTGAAGTGAATATAGAAGTTAAAAATCTTTGTTAGCCTTAACTTTTTACCTTTCACTTTTATAAAAGATTTTGGTAGATGATTACAGTTATTATGGTTTCTGTTCAGCTTTACCTAATTTCCAAGGATTATCCAGCCTTCATTCATTTTCACCTTTTACTAAGGGTTTGAGGTCTCTATGCTAATAAGTAATTTTTTTTTTTATGAAGAAATGGATCTCCAGGATACACTGGAGGGATGTATCGTGGTGGTGCGAAAGATTTCCCAGTGGATGTTCCCTCAAGGAGTGGTCCAGGGGTAGCTCCTCAAGGTGGACCCATGCCTCCTGACTATGGGCGGAAAGACTACCCTGGCCCTCCTGTTGCCCAACCTCAAATTGCAGAAGCTGATCGTGCCAATGATTGTGAAATTATCGTGCTAAACAAGAAACAGAGGTAACTTTTTTTAGCTCATGATTTAAGCAATAATAAGTGAGAATAGTCAAATTCCCTGCCATCCACTTTAAAAAAGTTTCATTCAAAGTAAACTTTTTACATTTCATACCTAGTTACTTAAGTTAAATTTACTGTACAAATATGGGTGAATGCTCATACACGTTAGATTTTTATAGGGAAACTGATTGGAAATGATTATCATTGGAAATTGTATAATGCTTCATTTTCATTTAACTGGAAATTAATTTTTACTTTTGGAGTTAACTTGTTAGTTCATATTTAGTAGTGAGGAAATAATTAAGGTCATGCTTTATAGGAATTTAACATGGCATATTCTAAACAACATACCAAAATGGTAATCTAAAGTTAATATAACTTTGAGTACAGTTCATACAATATTTGCCAAAGATGTACTGTATTTAATTTGAAAATAATATGATCCTAAATATAGAACACCAGGTATTTTGAAGTAAAACTTATGAAAAGGAAAAAAGCATTTAATCATCTCTTTTATTTTAATCACAATGTTCTATAAACTTGTGAATTATGCAATCACTGAATATTCCACATTGTCTAAGTATTTAAAGTTCATACTTTTTTATTAAATTAAAAAAAGTATAAACAAATTAATATTCCTATAATTTAATCTTTATCTATTTTTTATATATACTTCAATGACTTCCAGTATAGTGGTATTGTGTAAACTGTAGTGTGAGCATCCAAATTATTTATAAAATAGTAAGAGGTACACTGGAGCACATAAGAGGATGTGAAATTCAGACCTATGCTATAAAACATTACAAGTGCTTGAGTATAGTGCAACTGTAACTTTAAAGAATGAAACATCTCGGCCTATATGATGGAAGTTTTTGTACTATCTTTGGCATTATTTCTCATGCCCAATAACTCTGCAAGACAACATATTCATTAGTGTATTAATAGAATGATTTTTGTATTCTAATATTTTTTTCCAGAGAATATGCTGAAGTCATTGAACGCCGCCTCAAAAAGTTGGGTTTGGGTGTAGATCTTCTTTTTCCCAATGAAGATATCCCTATTGTGCGGGTTCTGGCTAATATATCAAGCCGTGGAAGTCTCTACGCCATTGTTGTAGCTCCACAGAATGAAGAACACAGAAGTTTGACCTTAAATATCCTATATGGAATGCCTGAAGGTAATTTTTGTATTGCTCTGTAACATATCTTTCTTTATGAATTGAGATAATTTACTTCTAACAAGAACGTGGTTTATGAACCTAGATAATCTAAGACTCATTTGGTCTTGATATTAGCAGACTTCAGGTATAATTATTTAATTGAATTGAATTATATACAGATGTGTTCATATGTTTGTTGTTCATATGTCATTGCATACAGTTCATTCATGTTGCCCCAATGTAATCAGTGCCCAGCTCTCAGATAATCTTAGTTTGAGAAACTGGAGAGTGCGACTATACCATGTTAATTGTCTTTTAATTTCCATATTCCATTCAATAGAGCACCGTAATATGCCTTTGGAGGATGCTGTAAATCTTCTGGCTAGGAACTTTGATGCTTACTGCCAGCGAAAACCAAAAGGTGGGAGTGGTGACCTTGCAGTTGGAAACAGGATGGGACTTTCAGGTGGTCCTGTACCTTTTGCAGGCTCGGATAGGCACCCTGACAATATTCAGGCTCTCTTCAACCTCCTTGTGGAGCAGAGACCTCTGACTGTCCTTCAGTATGATCGAGTCATTGGGTAAGTCTCTTCAACTATTTATCCTTGAAAAGAGAGTCATACAGTGACCATACATACTAGTGTTACTCATTGGTACTAATACAATAAAGAATGATTTTCTTGTGTTTAAATAAGCATTCAGAGCTAGTGATTATTTTTAATTTGGTGGTCATACTATACCATTTAAATATTTTGATTGAATGTTGTTACATTTGTTTTTAATTCTGCTTTGTTGTGAGTGACATTTTAAACTGATAAGAAGTATGTATTATCAACTTGTAGATATTTTTGGGTTATTATTATTTCATGCATGAAGGAATGTAATAATTAAAGGTAAGTTTTTGATAGACCTTAAAAATCACTAAGTGGCTTTATAATAAAGTATGTTTCAACTCTACATATACTATTATAACTGCTCTTTCTTCATGTCATCATTCCACCTAAAATGCCTATTCTTTTGCTACTTTTGCCTTGCTTACCCTGGTTGGATCCCTCCAACCTGCTTTTCCAATCCTGGAATTTCCCCTAAAACCTAATTCAATTTCTTTAATTTGACCATTTTAATTATTATTTTTCATTTCCCCTACTATTGACATTTCAAATCTCATTTTTGCCTTTAAAAAGGTGCTACCAATTGTGAATGATCCATTAAAATCATTTAACAATTGCGGCTAAAGCTAACACTGTTTGTTGCAATTCATATTATGCATCAAAAGTTGAGAAACCATTACATGTAATCTTAATTAATATCTCCCATCACTGTAAATATTAGTTACACTGCATATCCAAGGCGTCAAATTGAATTCTTCTTCAAAAGTAATCTCACTAGAGAAAGATTAATATATAATTTCAAGCCCTTGCATAGAATGACACACTGAAATATAGAAACATGATAGAGGCCTAAAACCTCAAATCCTGATAAAACAAATATTGTAAAATGTGTAAATTATGGCAGATTAATTTCTTCAATTATTAGATGCTACATGTTGACCCAAACCCAATTATTAGTTGAATGTTGATTAACATCAAGAACAATATTTGTCTAAAATAACCATCAATGACCAATTCATGACCAGGTAAATAAGTATAGGTAGTTTACCATTCTTTATATGTAATGCAAATGAAACAAAATACCAAAATTTTTTTTCCTATTTATAAACTATACAAAATAATTTATGCCAAATAGTGTTATTTGAAGTATTTTTCTTGTGCTACTGTTTTTCTATGATACTTTTACCATACAGTACATATTACCATGCTCCATACTTTTTACATTTCATTTTTTTGGTCGTAGCTATCACAAAACATACATATGTTGCCAGTAAGTTTCCAAATAATATTCATTGAATTTTAAGAATATACCATCACAGGGATTTTGTGAAAACAAAATTTTCCTTTGATATTCAATCATTCCAATTTTTTTTAAATGATAATTTAAATAGAAAAGATACCTTCTTCAAAAAGATATGCTCTAAGTGAGCATCATCGTGGCAAAAATCCAAGGAAGTAATCTAAATTAGATATGAATTGAATTTTATTCAGTCAAATTTACTGTTATTTTAATGGCTTACTCCAAATCAAGGCAAATTTTATTATCTACGTTAAAATATACCTAAACAATGAATGCAAGTCTTTTGAGAGTTATTGAAATTTTACAGGCACACATAAGTTGTTTGTAGCAGGTTGTAGCAATTCTGATTCCTTTCTGTTATGGATTGAAATGTAGCTAGGAATAGAATTCCAGCAGAGAGTTTGGCTTTTTTTCTGGTAAGGTAGAGGGTTAATGATCATGCATGTGGGATATGACTGAC
The DNA here is from genome assembly GCA_011762765.2 of Rhinocypha anisoptera. Classification (NCBI taxonomy): domain Eukaryota; kingdom Metazoa; phylum Arthropoda; class Insecta; order Odonata; family Chlorocyphidae; genus Rhinocypha; species Rhinocypha anisoptera. The sequence continues at coordinate 3,157 of WURS02049724.1, read as the reverse complement.
ACTTATCCACTCCTCTTTTAGTTTTGAATTCTCTTCTAACCATCCCCCCTTACTGGCTGTCATTTGTCAGCCAATAAGTCACCTCTCGTGGGAAGAAAGGTGGAAGGAGTGGTGAGGGAGTGAGAGCGAGAGACCTTGCAAGAGGAAACTCACTTACCTTGGAGAGGATGACACATGTGGCAGCCAATAAATTTATCCAGCATGCCTTTATCCTTCCTTACTTCCTTAATCACTTCCCGCCACCGTTCCCATTAAGGTCATCCCAAGTATTTCTGCGAATGGGATTTCACAACCCCAGGAATACACAGTCAAGCTAAATAAATAGGAAATTTATGAAGCCTTAGAGAAGCAAGTTTATTGTAAACCATTTGTAATAATTATTTATTCACTGTGGACAGTACAGGATTGTGTAGTTTTCAAGGCATGTCATAGTTCTTAACAGGTCAGCAACATGTATCATGCATTATAGGAGAAGGAAGTAAGTGACTGATGTTGCAGGACTACTGCTTAAAGGCCATGTGTATCTATTTTCATTAGACTGTGATAAAACTCATAATTCATTAAACTGGCATTTTTATATGACCCATGTGGCTGATAAGTATGACATCAGTAAATATAATGCAATTTTTTTATTTTACTTTATTGTTGTGGTTACATTTATGTATGTAAATTGAGTGTATATTGAACTCTTATAAATAAATATTCCTAGAACAAAAGTCATAGATTTAGTTAATTACTAAATGTTTGCCTTTCATCTATTGATGAACAACATAACATTTTTTTTGTTAAACAAATATTTGTATGAGTCATTGCACTTGCATCTTGTAGATATGCCTCTACTTTGTTCATATTAATACCTTTCAAGGGAGAAAATAGTTATACTATTAATGTAATTATTTAAATCCTAATAGATCATTGTACAGATTCACATCAAGACATATGCTCTAGGCTTTTAGATTATTTAAAACTCTGAATGCCTGTAATTATATCAGGCACTTATCTCATGCATTTAAACTGCAGTGAAAAAGTAGTGATAAATATTTAAGTCTACTAATGTTGATTCATAAGCATTCTCCAGCCTCTGCAGAAATTTTTCAATATGGTTGATCACACTCACTAACCCATTAAAACCCATGAGCCACCTAAGTGGCATGGTAAAATAGCATTTCTAGACCTCATAGAATAAAATAAAAGTGTCCAAATAGATATGTTTTAGGGTGATCATTTCTACTGACAGGAATTGTTGTAGAAATTATCCAGGAAAAGAAGTAATGGCTAATGTATAACTGGCTATGGGACCTGACTCACCTTTTATGGTCTGAACACCATGCTGCTTAGAAGAGTCTTCCAAGATACAAAAGTAATGTCTGATATGGACTTCCTGAAATGGTAAGTGAATGTTTATGCATATTATAAAGAATAATAATGTATATATTTATCAAACTGTTTATTGTTGAATGAAAAACTTTTAATGCTATTATAGTTGCTCATGGACACTTGAATATACTAATTGTTTTTTGTTTTCCCCCTCTACAGGATCAATTATCCTGAGAATTGTGTAACTGATTTTCTTTCATTTTGTATGTCTCCAAAGAATTGTATCAGGTATTTATGCCAGCAACATTTACCCATGTCAAAATTAGACATCTGTATTGTTTGTGTGAGTGTTTCTCCTTGCTTCTAGGAATTGAGTGAAGTAAAGTAAGATTTTAACTGCTTTTATGAAGACCTATGAACATTTTCTTCTTCAAAATGTAAGTTAATGCCAAATATTTTTTTAATGATGTAGTTGTATGAAAAAGTCTATTAAGTGACAAACTATTCGCAAATCTTTTCAAAGAAATCCTCATTTAAGAATATATTATTATTTTCAGTTGAAATGTTGCAATCTACTGCAGCCTAAATCATCTGATGTATTATATTTATTATGTTCTAGTAAGATTGGAAAAATATTTTTTGAGAGCAGTAGTAGAGTATCAAAAATGTACCAGAAATATTACATAGTTGTTTCTGTAGATAAATGCAAAGTCTTATTCAAACTCATTTAAAATTTGGGGTGCAAAAATTTGTCAGGTCAATTCATTGAAAATAAAACAGTTATCACTACTTCAATCTGAGAAATTAATTAACTTTGTTGCTGTTGACACTTTTTAATCATTTTAATTTTTAATATCGTTGAAAACCTTATTCGCTTGTTATATCTTTTGATTGACAGCAAAATGCTTTCTTCTAATTATCGAATGATTTACTCATATTTACTCCTGAAATGATGTAATTTATAAATATATGCTCGAGCACTAGTGAATTGCTATGGTTTCACCAGAAAGTGCTAATAACTATTGTAAAGATTATCAGTCATGGATCAATTGTCATAGCTGTGTGGAAGAGTGAAGTTGATGGAACTGGCCGAAGTGCAGTGGAAGACACCAAGAAATGAAAGGGAATGAGAAACAACCACATTATGTTACCTAGAAGATGCAGTCATAATAAATTCAATATGACGTGACTCCTCCTGCAATATATTCCAGGGATAAAAGAGTACTCTAATCGATATCCAAGTTGAGAAGAATTGGTGCCAAACATCAGTGAAAATTCACAATAGGGATGCAAATTGTAAGATTGTTGGAAGTTGGAAACCACCAAGATGACAATGTTCAAGCTTGAGCTGGATGAGTGAAATAAAATTTCCTGGATCTGATGGCTTCTAGAATGTTAGGTATATGGTGATATACTTCAGAGAAAACCAGAAGGTATCAGGAGTTGGCATCGTACTAAATAAGTAGTGAGAAAGAAGAGTGAAGTCTTATTAATAGTATTCATTTATTAATTTTAAAATTACCCACACAGCACTATTTGGTCAATTACAGTGGACATAACATTTTAATAACAATGACAAAACACACATCCATGGAGATTAGAAAATCTAACTAGTCGGGATTCAAACCTGTGCCAGGTTGGTAGACGAGAACCTTACCCCACTGCCACCGAGGCCAGCCAGCCAAGTTCTAATACAACAAAGAATCCTTAAGTTGGAAGAATATCCAACAGTTGCAGTGAAAATGTTTGTAGTTCTATATGCTGGTGTCAAGTGATTTAGAATAGAAAATAGAAGCATATGAACAAATGGAAGATGTTCTAAGTCATCAATGGATAAGGA
>WURS02049713.1:0-11003 GCA_011762765.2 Rhinocypha anisoptera | reverse complement strand
ATATATAATAATACCAAAACACGAAACAGGAGCACAAAGAAGGATTGAACTTACTATGAATACTTCTATGGCCACCACCTTTATCAACTAGGAGAATAGTTCATTCTCTTAGTTGATAACGGTGGTGGTTGCAATCGAAATATTCATACTAAGTTCAATCCTTTATTGTGTGTTCCTGTTTCGTGTTCTTGTATTACAATGTGTATTGTGTATCAGAAATATTATGCATACTTTCCACAACATTAAATATATATATATATATTTACATATACATATATATATATATATATATATACACACACAAACAATAAAACACACGAAACAGAAACACAAAAGAGGATTGAACTTACTATGGATATTTCGGTAGCCACCGCCTCCGTTATCAACTAGGAGAAAATCGCTAAGTTGATTCTCTAAGTTGATAAAGGTGGCGGTGGCCACCGAAATTTTTATAGTTAATCTAAATGCTATATATATATATATATATATATATATACATACATTCATATGTTCTAACTTTATCACTTGGCCTCCGTTCGAATGCTTATCGATTCCTATGATTTTTATTTATCCTCCCTCAGTAACATGAATTGTAGAACGATTAGATCTAAAATGTCATTTTTTTCCCGCACCGTCATAAATCAGATGAAAGATGCTCCCAGCGACGTTAGGAAATACAAGCTTGTATAAACTACAAAGCGCATGTATAATGCATACGCTTTTTAGTTGTTTTGCACGTGGGTTAATTATGCGTAATTGACACAAAACATCCTGAACAAATCGTACCAGTTGGGTCTCACCAGATCTCCTCATGCGGAATCCGTGGCGGTAATTCAGCAGTAAATTTCGGGCATCGATATATACCCCTCGTTTGAACTTTGAATATTATGCTCTCACATTTTGCAGGATACTGGGGTTTTCTCTATCGCATTTTTCAAATACGGGTGTGACTCTTTTTGACGGGTATTGGCTATTTAGATGACGCTACTTAGGAATTTACTAAATACTGTTTTCATTGCTGTCGCGAAATATTTCTCAGCCATTATTTTATTTACCCTCGCAGGAAGTTTTTTGGGACACGGCGATTAATTTTTAATCGATGCCTTTAGAGTTGGCTTTCAATAATACGACGATTGCTGGGATCGGATACTGGCAATTGTGTCCGGTAGCGAAGCGAATGCTTACTGCGAGCAATTTGCGAAAACTGTTTGGAAAAATAATGTTGATTCGCTATTTTTAAACTGCCGGTAATTTTTTATTCGTTGGTTTCGGGTACTGTACTGTTCACTTGTTTTCTCCAATATCCCTGACATAAGATCATTTTTTACTTTTGGATTGCAAATCTTTAATTAAAATTGACCTAACATTTTGATTTTGAATTCGGTGAACGCCCTGCGATACTTTTTCCTCTTCAACGCCTGACGTATGTCGATTGTAATTTTAAATTATTTCGTTATGTCCATTAATACACTCACCATGACGTGGTTTCTTTTAATTTTCGCGTGAAATGTCGTTTGATGTTTCGATGCTCTACATTCTTCAGAAACGTACCATCGCCTCTGCATGTCTCTGCCTCAGCTGCTTGATACGCATCGGTTCGCTACTTTCTCTCTTTAATTTAATTGGCATGTATTTTTTTACTGCCGTAAAATATCCACCGACAGTGCTAGTATATTCTTTTTATGGGCTTTTCCTTTATCTTATCACACATTTTAAACTCAAGATTAACCATCTTTTGGTCACTTAGTCCTTCGAGTCTTATGTTGCTTACGAAATCTGTTGCAATTCGGTTGCTTCTAAATCGGGTATATTTTCATTACCTATAGTATAATCTTTACTGGAGCAAAAAAAAGGGCTGACAAATACGAAAATATCCATATAATCTATATGATCTAACAATAATATAACTATAATGTATCGAAGAATTGAAGGGAAAGGAAGAAGGATGATTAAGGGATTTCCAGTTTGAATTTCGAAGAAATAAAGGAATAATGGAAGCAATACACATACACTTAGGCTCATCTCGGAGATGAGGTTACAGGAATACCAAACATCGTTAATTTTTTAACTATCTAGAATTCAAGAAATCTTCGTTCATTTGAGTTAAGTTTAATGGGTACAATGTTTTTCCAGTGTTGAGTGGAGAAGAGAAGAATCCTTATCAGTGGTGATGTCTGATGAAATAATTGGTGCCGCTGGGGGTAATTGAGTGATAACATTTATATAGGGAAATGAGGAAATGGGGAAATAAATCCAACGAATATTATTGGATATTTTAGCTTAAGTCTTTAAAAAAAGCCATTACTCCCTGCGGGCCGAGAAAAAAAAACTCTCGGCACGAAACCCACGTTAGGTTGTGGAGATCAAAAAATAGTCTGCTCACTGGGTAATTGGGATCTTCTTGTGAATTGCACTAACATAGGCCGATCAGTTAGAAGGGAGGTTTTTTCGAAGTCATTTTGGAAGTGAAACACTTCTTACGGCGCGCCTGCCACATCCCATTTAACGATATGCTTAGAAGATTTTCGAAACATGGTTTAGTGAATCGGAAAAAAATAGAGCCTACGTACAATTGTTTCTGCGCGTGCGCGCGGATCACACGACATTGTTGGTCCCTGAGCGGCGCTTTAAGCCGCTTAAGCATGCGAGGAAATTGACCTTCCTTTCTTCTTTGTAGGCCATTATTACTGTGCATTTTAACTCTACGAAAATCGTTAGTTCTTTCTCGGTAAATTCATTTGAACTACTACTACGTCTATTAAACATCCAGCGTGTGGTTTTAAGTCTGGTTAGCACTTTCAGGCTCTTCGGACCCGGTGGAAAGGTTTAAAAAGGATGCGAATGGAAGGGTATATGGGAGATTTAAGTTCGGAAGAACCTCCAAAACTGTTTCAACTTGTAGTTAGTTCCAATTTGGCCACCGATTACACTGTTCTTCCTACCCTACTCATTCCAGTGGTGCCAATTGCCAAATCGCTAGATTTAATGACTTTTGACCTGGTTTAGCGACATCTGTAACATTTTCCCCTTGTTGGTATGTTCAGTTTCGTTCGATTGAAGTTCTTCGACTGTAAGAAGTGAACACGTTTGATAATTTTTTCTCCTACTAACAACCTTTCCGCATCACGTCTAATGCACGTCTAACTAGAACGCTTTTGGGTGGCATTACGGCGAAAGGTATTGATGTTTGTACGAATTTACTCATCATTTTGAACTATTTAAGCACACTATTAATTGTTAACTATTTATTAGCGTCATTTCTTCGGGTTTATCAACTTTTTCGCTATTTTTCCGGACAGCTTTTGCGAGATACTGGAAACAAAATTGGCGTCTAAAATTACATCATTCGTTTTCCTTACTGACTTATATGATCAAGTGTAGTCTGCTTACCTTTACTAATTTGTGTGAAAACTCTCTCCTTACATTTCATCTACTTTATCCCTAGCCACTTTAGAAATGCAAGCAACATTTTCTAGTGTATATATGATATTGTTATTTTAATTATTACCATTAAAGGTAATATTTGAAATTGTTTTCATGATTTCAGTACTCAATTTTTTATTTTCTTTTTTGTTTTTTCTTCCCAATATCTCTTCATATTTTGAATGTGTTTTCCTGTTTCCTTTGTTCTGTCCATGTTACTCCTGTTCTCTTTTTTTCTGTTCACTCCAAATTTCGTGTTTAAAATTTTGTTTTTTCTTATATATGTATATATATGTACATACATGTATACATACCTCATATGCAAACGAATTTTGAATGAATTTAACGATGACACTAAATTATTGCTTTCTGTTTCGGACTTTGAAACAGAACGCGTTTATTCCAAAACTTCCTAATTACGGTACGCGATTGATAAAGAAAAAAAAATACTCATAGTAGTTTAAGCGTCAAGAGCTTTATGCATTCGTATGAAAATCGATTTTTATTGATTAAAGCGGCATGGAACGATATCAAGGTATCTTCGATGTCTAATTTATTTATCTGATATGGTTGCTTATATATATATATATATATATATATGTATGTGTGTATTGTTTAACGAAATAATGAATTCATAAAATCCAGTCAAATTCCATGTCGCAATAAAAATGCACATAGCTTCAGCGTTACTGATACGTTAAATAATTTAAGGAAAATATAAATTGAGGTTACACTGTATTGAATGTGTTTTACTCTCTTTTACGGATGAGTTTAGTGGCGTTAGATTTTTAAGAACAATAGGTAAAATGACGATCTAAAAATATCGCGTACTCGACAGCTTTTTTTTTCCATGGAGGAATTTTCCTTTCTCTCTGTAATTCCGATGCAGTGAAAAAACTCTCTGCATATTAAAATAGAGGGATTTATTATCCACTTAGGATATAGGTTATGCGCAGGCAAGTGTTCCCCTCAGCTTTTCCTCATCGAAAGGCATGGCGGGGGAAATCATCTATAACATTAGCCGGGGAAATTTCTCATGCCGCCGCGGTGTTTATTTTTGAATTCCGATTCTCACGACTTAAAAGGTAAAAAAAAAATTTTCATCCGTTAAAAAACATCGACTCATTAAATCCACTTCAAAATACCGATTCATCCGTTCAAACAGATCATTTGAATCCTTTCGTCCTCTTTGAGCCGCAGTGGAGGATAGAATGGGGGATTCGACATCGGGATTCCAGACACGAGGAACTAGCACTTTTGAATTCTTGATTCGAGCCTTTTCTTCAGGAACATTTTTAAAGAGTCCATTCATTAATCGCCATTAGCCGAAAACCGTTTTCACATTGTAGTAAAGTTTCTTTGTTTGAATATGGGAAACGGCCTCCATTTGCTGTGTCGAACGGCAAAAGATTTATTATCTACCAGTTTCAGAGTTTAAGTAGATGGGGAATTATTTTCATAGACTAATCCTAATCAGGTCGACTCGCGACAGAGTCTTTAATTTTGTTTTGAAACGGCTGGTGTCTACTGATTATTTTTTTATTTTCAATACTTCGAAGCTAGAAAAATATACTCATCAATTATTCGTTGCGATCATTGCCTGTTTTTCCCTTTACCCATAAGTAACGCGAGAGCTTCAGCGTAATCTGGTATATTAATATGATTTGTGATATAAAAGATGACAATTGCGCTTGATAAGAAATGGGTTCACTGACTGTATCCAGAAAGATTTATCGTATGGTTTTGTTTCCCGTAATGTAAAAGAAATTGCGAAAGAGAAATAACAGGAAATCATTTTAGAAAACAGAACCCTCAAACCTTTTTTCCCTCCGCGGAGTAAGTGAGACCACAAACATTAACTCGTGATGAGACAGATGTGGGGGAAACAAAAACATAACGAAATGTCACCTATCAAAACCATTTAAATTATAGTTTTTCCTGTGTGATTCGAAATCATGACATGTCGTCCCCATCCTCTGACGCAACACGCCATTTCCGAGGAAATTCTCACTGGGGAGAATTTCACCTGTCTAGTTTAGATTGCACACCTCAGGTATTTGCATTCTTTTTTAGCCGAAACACTTTTTTTTCCGGCGAAACGAATTGAAGGGAATTATTAAAAAAAAAACTGAATACACGTCTTAACGCCTCGGTGGGTACATATTGGTTTTCACAAAAATTTAGGTCACCTTTATTTTGAACAGTCTCAACAACATGTGATATGAGTATTCCATTTTATGAAAAAATTAAAAAAAATTTCGTGAATATTTTTCAGTGGCTTTACTGTCAACAGCACTAGAAGTGGAATATGATGAATAATTTTCCATTTCAAATGTGGCAGGAAGAGCGAGTAAACTCTAGTTATGACATTCGTCCATCCCTACATTAGTTTCCATGGGAAGAGTGTCCATTATTTTATGAAATGACACACATCCTTTTCGACGGATAAAGCCGTTAATTGCGAAACTATTATATTTAATCTCCCATTACAGCCAAAATAGCAATATCTATCGCTTTTCAAGTAAGGGTTTAAGATAAGATAAATTCTAGACATGAGAATGAAGCTCTTTTCATGTGTTCCGTAAGTACATATATACGTTTTCCCTTATGTAAATTGTACGATTCAGTCAAAATATCAAGTTGAACTTGAAGTCAGCGAATCATTTCTTTAATTACCCAAGCGAGATAGTTTCCGTTTGACGTTCGATGTTATCTTGGGAGCCAATCAATGTTTTTTTACATGTTAATTTTCCTTTTCTAAAGAGTATTTCTTTCTAAAGAGTATTTCAGTCAAATGGTGTAAATCCAGGTGTAAATTTATGTGACATTTTATAGAAATCCAACATATTTTGACGCTTGGCCACGAAATAGGAAGCACCGTTGGGTGCATAAGATCACGTTGCTTTGAAAGTTACACTATCGTTTTCTGCGTATACCAATTGAGCGTCGGGCAGTCGGCAGTATTTATCCTAGAGTAAATGGTTTTTGATAACAGGATATGGAATAGCTGCCATTTCAGTTCCACACAGTTCGTTTCATAATCTACCTAAGTAAAAAAAACTTATCCAAAAATGCAGAAAATCGTTCTCTGGGAAAAGTTTATCGAATTCGAACTTGTATTAATATTATTCCTTTATGTGAGGGTATTTTGCAACTGATGTCATTATTTTTGAGAAGTCCTAATTTAGATCTGTCTTTTGGCCAGGAATCTTAGAATTATTGCATATATATTCGATACAGCTTCCTTTTTTTAGTAAAATATGATCATGTATTTCGTAACGCTGGAGATATAAAATTTGAATGTCGTTAGCCGAAGATAATCTGTACAATGGGGAGAGAAGTAACTCCGAGAACATTGGAAATTACGTTAAGAAAGAATTAGTTAAATCTTGATTTAGACTTAGTGTTGCATAATATTTCAAGAGACGTTCTTTTAGCGTGCGTTTGGAATACTTTAGGGTTTTTAAGGATGGAATATTCTGTTTTTTTTCTATGCATTTTTTCTTTGCATATGGCATGTATATCGTAGTAGGAGAAGATATAGATACAGATTCCTGGAAAATCTTGACGGTACAGTTGATAAATTTAATAGGATATTCAGGACCGCAATCGAAAGTACAATATTAAGTCAGACCTAACATACTAAAATTTACAACTGATGCGTGTGTGGGTAGTTGAGCTAATGTCTCCTAGTAGTCCTGGAATATTCCAACGCGAGATTGAAAAAGTACTCACTCTCTTTGACCGCGGGTCGCTTAGTTTCTTTTCCTGGACTTGACACAACCTATTTAAAATGTAGATGAAGTTTTCTAATTCCTAATTCTGATTCTAAGACGTGACAAAAAAGGGCGGGACTTTTCAAATGAACAAACAGACGTGACCTTATTTTAATGACCTGTGACAACTTTAACACGTTAAACTTTAACAAGTGTTAAACTTAAAAAATGGTTAAACTTTTCATAATGCCCTGGCGATGTGAACTGCCCGTGATTCGAACTGCTCGTATATTCAAACTGCGTTTGGTGAAAACAGACAGTCCCCCTCGTGCGGTCGTCGCTCCAATGGGACACATCTCCCTCGGGTTTCTCGCCGACCTGACTTATATAAGGCAGTCAGCGTAGGAACATGAACTGTTCTTCAAGGACGAACTAATTCTGATCGTGGAGTGTTCAATGACAACCGTTTCGCTTCCCATTGACCCGTTATTCAAATCAAAACCTCGCGGGCTAGTGACGGCAGCGCCGTATCGGTGGTGAACATCGGAAGCGGGTGGAAAGACGAACGTTTTGCACTCTTCGAGACGAGAACGGTTTCAAGCGGAGCAGGAAACTTTTTTTGTGTGGGGGTGCTTCGCCAAAAAGTTAAGACAGACGGAGGTCTTTTGTGACAACTTGTTACAAAGGTTGTATGGTTATGTTATACTACTTATGTTAATTGTTTATTTTCGTTGATTAAAGAGTGATAAATAGAATTTTGTTTTTTTTTGAAAGATTGCCTACTTTGACAATCCTCGTCGACCACGTTCTGGAATGTGAGCTGTTTTCAACTGCTTTCATCGTTTCGATGATATGTTTTTGAGTGTAATACGGTGAATTATCTGGCAGCTTGCGCTACAGGTGCTGCAGACCATTTAATATCGAATAACATTTTCATAATTACAGTGAAATCTTTACGATCACCTAGCTAAGGTCCAGACCTTCACTTTCTTCATATACCCATAAATTATTACTGAAACTATAATTTAAAAAAACACCGATTTGCCGAAAATGTGTTAAAATTGGTACTTTATTAAAGAGCTGTTTTTTGGGATCTGCTTTGTGGAAATCCGCGATTTTAAAAGGGTGGAAATATGGTGGATTTTATAAAGGTCGCCTTATCTACATAAATAATTATTGCTCGTCCGGTTTCGTTACAAAAGTAACATCATCAAGGTCTTATAATGGATTTTTACTTATATTTCCACGATATGTTTTTGGGAATAGTTTTAAATAAATGAATTTCACATTAAAATAATTTATATATAGGTAATATCGTAATCAATAAACCAATTTTGGGTCTCTGAAAAAATTATCTAATTTGGTTTTAGAATCAAATGCCACAGAAGGTTTTTACGTTGCGGTGAAGTATTATGTAATAACAGTATTACCAATGAAAAACAAACATTGCTACCCACTCAATCATACAAATAGTGTAAGCGGTGTTGTTGAAGTAATTAAAGAACCCTTTGTGAGAATTTCAATGGTGCTTTCTCCTTTTTTTTTCTGTTGAAGACTGTTCGGAACGACCCTTCACCACGGTCGGTTCTCATCCTTGGAGGAATGAGGGTCTTCCGTGCCACGCATTAAAGTTTTTATTTCGTTTCTCAATGCCCACTGCGGAAATTTTCATTTTCTGTTTCCGATTTACAATTCGCAAATGGCATTTGTTCCTGCTGAGCATCACACGAGATACACTTTTCATCATTTATTTTTATCATTCATTCTTAACTCTTCAAGTTAACGTATTTTCAAGGAGGTTAAAATGAAATTCTTCTCTATTATGCATTCTTCGACATTATCTAGTGGAGCACCTTCACTTTTTTCGCCTTGAAAATATAATACTGAGTTTAAATAATCATTTATGATAGCCTTGAAACGTCCAGACCTCCCTTATGTCTAGGAGGGTATTGTGAAATATTAGGGGAAGAGCAAGACGCAGTTTTAAAGTAAGAAAGATGAAACGCAATCCAAATGAATGCACATTGCTCCTTTTGCGTCATATCCGAGTTGACTGTAATGAACGTCCAGTAATTTACAGGGATACGCAGAATTCGGTGTTTAATTTCTAATAATTTAAAGGAACCTCTATAAAGTACAGCTCAAAAGGTTCAAAGTCACCGCTGAGTAGGTTAGGGAATTAAATTCTATTTAGCCGGAAGATCGGTGTTTGACCTTCGCAACTTGACGGGATAATCCGAATGAATAACTTAACCACGTGGACTATAAAGAAGCGAACGGTGCGTGAAAAGGAAGAGTCTGCCGTGTAATTGGTGGACAAGCGAAAGAGAAAAGCCCGGACTGTTCGTTCGCCTCGTGAAGTCGAAAGTTCGAAAGCTATTAGTTTCGTGCGGCGATCTCCATTTTCGATCTCGGCGGATAATCTACTGTTTCGTCAAAATAAACTCCGGCTTAAATCGCGCAGACTCTAATCGATGCCGCACGCGTGGTATGCCATGTCCCCAGCACTACATTTTAATGAAATTTTGCGTCAGGCAGCACACTGCGCATTTCCCACTTTTTGCTGCGGGAGAGATTTTAAACTCGAATTTTGTCCAACGGTCAGGAAAATAAAATTCGAGGGTCGCCCTACTTTTTTTTTATAACTGCGTTCGGAGTGTTTCATAACATTTTCGGCTCCCGCCATTTTTTTTCGCATGCCTTTTTTCCGGGCGAAAAAACTCAGCACATGTGCTAATTAAAACCTCTAAAGTACTTACATGCATAAACGATTTAATTTGGGGGAGGCGGCTTCATGAAAATCTGAGTGTTTTTTTTTTGACCGCAATTATGAATTTCGAATGCAGCGTTATGATCCTCTGCCAATGATGCACAAAAATGTCTTAAGGATCCTCGATGCAACGCAGGTACAACGTTTTGAGTTATCCAACGTTAGTTTCCAGGTTTACTGGATTACGTATTATGCTTATTTTTTTAATGGCAGCGCATTTTAATTGTCCTAATCAAACGACATTCTCTATACGACACATTCTCAGGCAGAACTTTGTGGAAATCCTTCATACAAGGTGTAAAGGGATTAATGCTGCTATTTCCACCTGATAATTTATTTGGCACGGCCATGGCTTCGTAGCTTTATGTATCAGATGATGTGATAAGCTACGAAACCATGGTCGTGCCAAATAAATTATAATGTGAAAATAGAAGCTTTAATTCCGTTACACCTTGGCATTCTCTATGTTGAAGTAACTGGGAGACAGTGTTTTTGTAAATACCACAAAAATATATTACCGTAATAATTACTCTTGAAAGATGCGTGTAGCTAAAATTCAATCAATATTTATGTTAACAATAAATGAATTTTTCGTATAATATTATTTTCTAATCCCATTTCTATCCACTATCTCAGTAATTCATTATCATCTCCTACGTTCGTACATTCACGTGACAACTTTCTTATTTTCTTTATATTTTTCATTCAGTTATCGATTAAAATTTATAAGAACCAATTATATATTAGGAAAAAACTGAAATAATAATTTTTCAATGTTAAATTGTTTGTTAGTTTACCCATTAAATCGTAAGAATATCATGGAAATATAATACGTTTCTAATAAAATTGACGGTGTTAAGCGAAATGTAGTGGAAGACAGGTATGTTTAATACACAAAGATGTAGTACTGTTCCATAAAATAAAATTTTATTACACAACGCGTTTCGGCTGTTAGGCCATCATCAGGTACACTACCTTGAAGTTACAGATACATCATATATATACCCTCCACCGAGTGGAGGAGGTTTGTTATTGAAGGATAGGGGGGGGAAGGTAAGGTGTGAGGGGCTCATCTTGGGGGTACATCGGAAAAG
>WURS02049704.1:0-11003 GCA_011762765.2 Rhinocypha anisoptera | reverse complement strand
GGAAATATAAGAGTTATTTTTTTAAAAAACCATCATTCTATCATGGATTTCCACCAAGTGACGGCCTCCACAGTGAAATTACGAAATATTTTTTCGCTTTATTTTAAGTGCTCTCTAATAATATGATCGAAATTTTTTTAAATTGCTTTAAAAGATGGCCGGAAATTGCATGCGAAGGAAAGATGCCCCCTAAAAGAAAATTTATTCCACAAATAATGAAAGAAATTTTGGTCGAACTTGTGAATGCTGTTATATTTATGCTGTGGGCGTGCTCGGACTTAAGAAGATTGTAACCACGAATTTTCTAATTTAATTCAGTGGCGATTATTTTTTTCCCTGTAGAACACGGCCAGGTGAATTTCGTTTGAGGTTTTTATTCGCGTTATTATATTTTTTTATATGTGGAATTGCTGTGTCTTTCTATGCCTCCATCAATTATTTTTTTATACTCATTGGTGGTCTACCTGATACCAGAGAACAAGGCACAAAAAACTTGTTTGATTTCAGTATTGGTTGTTGGCATATTGTTGATAAAAAGTTGATTCGTGTGCATCGCTTGATCATCATTATGAGTTAGTAATAGAATCTGCCCTTCATTTCGGCTAGCTCTGTGAAAGAGCTTCGAGAGAATCGTGATACAGAGAAGCTCTCGCGAGATAGAATTCCATCCAGAGCGTGGGCGTTGTGTTTGTCCAAATAAAATTTACTGGAAAGTTGTCACCACCAAGGGCTTGCGATCCTAAATTAAAATTGTATCCAGATCTGATGAATGGTTAGTGAATAGTTGACATATAATGCGAGAATCTTCGGTGATAAAAACAGGCGGAAGTACTTGTGTATAAGGTATATCCCAACCAGATCGTTACGTATTCCTATCATTATAGTACAGAAAGTTTTCGATGAATGTGTTTGATTTATGTTTTCAAACAATGACATTCTCCTCCGTTCGGTAGGTGATAAATTTAAAATGTTAAATTTATTATCCTCCATCAATGTTTTATAAAATTTAGTGCGTGGTGCACTTCTCAAAAATCTTCATCCAAAATAATTTCAGCCTGTTCACTCATTATCCGTCAGAATTCCTCCTCCTTTCTAAAACTGCTTATACTACACATGGTCCGGAGAATCCTCAAGTATAATTTTGCATAAATGAAATTTAGTAATTTTTCTATATTGTTTTATGATTGTATAATTATCTCTAGGAATGTACAACAAATACTTTTGTGTTCCATTTTCGTAAGTCTGTAATATAAATCACTTGACTGATATGAATGAACGGAAAGCAAAACTTTATCATCTGAATATTCAAAGTTTCTTCCGAAGACAACACATTTTTCCCTCATCCAGAGGTTTCATTGGCCGGTGCGGCATTTTATTAAACCAGTCATAAAATGTATTGACCTATTGGAACCAAAATAATTGAAAATGAAAATTATGAAGATTATAATTAATCAATTATCACATTATACACGCTCACCCTATAAATTACATGATCGCGGAAAATGATGCTCTCAAATTTTGGACCCAAAGTTAGTGTTGAATTTGTTTCTCGCTAGTGAAATGGATATCACATACACAGCGTGGTAGATGGTGGAAAGTCGCTTACTTCCCTGTAAATTATGTACGTTGATGGCTACAAATAAAGAAAAAGCTTTCTCCGGTGATTTTGGTAATTACTTTTTATTGTAGGTCACAATCTTCCATTCAACAACGGAATTTAACGCAGCAGTGAAGCAATGTTCTTTAAAGGTTGATAAAGTATTCACTGATGACATTGTGATAAATTATGATTTGTACAAAATTTAAAAAGTTACAATTTAAAGTAATTTTCCTTTAAAATAAAAATTAATTTTAAAATTGCAAGGATTTTAATGTAAAAATTTAAAAAAATATACAATCGAGAGCCTCTCGAATTTAATGGAATTCACTTCTTTCATTATGATAAATCACTTAGGTACCTATTACTGTTAATGCCAAATAATGGCGAAGTATTTTTTTCAAATCGGTGTGCGAAAAATGAAACTTATACATCAACAAAATCAAAAGCTACTAACTGCATTAAGTATTTCCGGGCACCACCAGTGAAGTTATCCCTAAAATTTTCCGAGCATGTCGATGGTAATTTTGCTCGCCGTTGGAGTCGGAGATCGAACGAACGTTCGCATGAATCGTTTTAATGTCAGTTAATCGAAACGGAAATTCACCCTCAACTAAAGTTTCTCCCTCTTGCCGCTATCCACCAGTCAGGTACTCATTCATATAGAAACTCCCCGGTGAAAGGGATTTATTTAAAAGTGGATATAACGATCGTTCGCAAGCAGATTGAGCAATGGAAAATAAGTAGGCGTGCAGGATAATTCGAAAGAGGTTGAGTGTGAGGAAAAAATGAACGACGTCACATTTTCATATAATTAGTAATAGGGAAGAAGAAAATTATTTAAGAGGAATAAGAATTATGTACTACCTATTTTTCCACTAAGATTTTTAATTATTAGTTTAAAGTTTTACTAGTTACCAGATTAAAAATCTTTGTAGACAAATAAGTGGTACGTAATTTTTATTTCTCATAAATGGATTTCCACAGAGTTCTGCCTGAAAATATCGAATATACCATTATTTAAGCAAGTATTTCGAATTGACAATATACTTATGGCAGGGAGCCCTGGTAAATATATTAAATTCCAAGAAAATTACGTTTATGTGGATAGAAAGTCAAGTATACAACGAGGAAAGGCACGCAGTGGCCAAGTATTAATTTAAATGTTATAGGAAGGATGATAAAAATAAAAAAGTGTTAGTGGTGTAGGAAAAGAACAGTCGTCCGGGTCCATTTTGGAGCGAAAATACTGAACGAAAATCCATTCAATCCTTTCCCCGTTGAGAGTCTTTCCATTATTTATGGATGAAGCTTCCAATAAATCTTGGGGAATATAATTCACAATGAGAGGAATCACATTTCAAGAACCAGGGGAATATTTCTTCGCGGGGATAGTTAAAACATTAAAGGTAAATATGCATATTATTCAGGCGGACGAGACGCGTGAAATTCTTCAGCTGGATTCCAAGTTTGGGTCCAAATTGACTAATTGGATTAAATTCCATCGGCACGTCGCCCCTTGGCCTCAAGAGGACGCAAATAAAATAGATTGACTTCCCCACGCAAACCCCAAACGATCTCCCCTGGCTCAATTTCCCATCCGTTCACACGCACCAGGCAGAAGACGCATATCCGAACGAGGGCAACATTTTCCCCCCGATTTCTCCCGACACCCACAACGACCCTCACTTCATTCAACAGCAGGCATTATGAGCCAGTGACGTGTTAATAACCCCTTGTTACCGCGAAAGAAGAGACTTTGGTTGACCGCAGATTTATGACTTCCGAAGAGGCCAATTCTTGCGTCACAATCAACAGACATGCAGACACAGCCCATTTCCACTACCCCCACCACTTCTCTCTCTCTATCTCTCTTCCTTACACCCTATTCAGAAGAGATACTTGGTCTCGCTCTGCCCCTCTTCCTCTCCGTCCCATTTACTTGGGGAAATAAACTAAAATACATTCCATTAGAAGCGAGTTACTTTGAAATTCTTCCTTGATGAATCTGTTCTCGGACAGGATTCAATTGTAGTGCTCCTTTAAATGAAGGTATCATTGTCGAAGTAGTTACCGGATTTTCACGATGAGATACAGATACTAAAAAGGTTTCAATCGTGATTGTACGATTAAAGTATGCACAATTGTGTTGGTTACGGACACAGTTGCTTTCCACAGAGTTATAACAATAGTTAGAGCGAATTTTTGTTTCCGCGCAATTTGCGTATCATTGGTGACTTAAGTCAAGGTGACGTTTCTGTCATGGTTACACCTTTTGTTTATTTATCTATATTAGGAGTTCCGTAGGAGCAAAATGCCAAGTGAGTAATCTTTTCAGGGAATAACTCAATCCAAATCCAATACCAGGACCATCACATACATATTTAAATTTAATTTTAATTTGTTGTAGTTTTTTTCGTGTTTGTATTTTATTGTATGATGTTTTCGTCGTGAACTTGAGTAAGAATTTGTTGTCACAATGTTTTATAAATTTTTGTGGTGCTTTTAGAATGGAAAATTTTTGATTTTCCTGTTTGCATATGAAATCCTGTGCTCCTTAAATTTTGACTTTTCGATTACAGTGAACAACAATATGTTTAATGATTTGGCATGTAGTATTAAATTTATATTTAAACCAATCCCAATGTGCCACCACGGAAAAGTAACGTGGTTTCAGTGACGGAACAGCTTTCTCTCTTCTGCGGAGCCTGGAGGATCACTATCATCCACCCCATCCATCTCTATGTTGCATTCATGAAACACTTCCGCCTTCGCCCGTTCCCTTTTCGTTGTTTCTACCTTCGACTGTTTTAAACGAATCGAATGTTTCGACTTCTTTAGCGCCGTGTGTATTTTATTTACTTTATTGATGTTATCCATTTTTTTTCATCTCTCTTTACCCCTAACAATAGTCTTTGGATTCAAATTTCGTGTGCTGCATTCCCATGAAACTCCACCACTCCTTCCAGCGCCTCCATCTTTGGTCACCAAAACCAATTTATTTTTTCCCATCATTAGCTACATCCGTATTAAAAGAAAACAATTTACGGTTATCCTTTTTGAAACGCCAGTTTTTTTTAGCAAAAAAACGGCTAAGCCCCTGATGTTTGACCTCGATGAAGTTTTCTTTTCTCTCTTACTTAAGAATGTCTGTAGTCGTTTCTCTCCTCCGTGAGTATGTTTCTAGGGTAACGCAATTTATCAACTGGTGTCACTGAAATGACAGCCAGAGGAATCGACATCTGAGACTTTTTCCAAGGACCCAGGCACGGAAACGTGTCGGGCCGTTTGATTAACAAGACAAATACAATTTTTATATAATAAAAAAATAAATAATTTGTTATATCCTTACCGCATGGATTTCGAGGCAACACGTGCAGTAGTACCAGAAACACGAGGAAATGAGGAAAAATAAGCAATTTTTTTATCACGTAAAATACCTTTTTATTCAGAACTAGCAACCACCTGCATTTTTTATGTCTGGAAAGGCTTTGAGCCTTCCCAGACATAATAAATGATTTATTACATGGCTTCCATTATTAATAAAATATGACATGAGGTCAAATCCCTGTTCCTAATATGTATTAATTGTCATACTTTCGTTTATAAACCTTTACAATTAATTCAAGTAATCCAAAATCTTTTCAATAAGTTACATCTGTTCTTATGATATCAATGTTTATCAGGAAACGTTTATGATATCGGTATAATCACCGTTTCCTTCAGCATTAATCTTGAGTAAACTTCGGGGGCTCATTTGGCCCGAGAAAGATGTCCGGAGAGCAAAAGAATATAATTGAACAGAACTGAACGCTCCTAGTCTAATTGATTGGAACATTTGTTACTTTAAGGTCAAAATTTCACTATTATGAAATTTTGTAATTTTATCAGTCAATTAATTAATAACCTAAACAATATATGCGAATGTAAAATTTATCTGGATAAACTTCACTGGTTTAATAATTTCAACCTTTAAGTTCTTATCCGACATGTGTCTTCTTAAATTATGTTGCCATGTTAATTAACAAATTATCCGACCGAAGAAAAAACTCTAATATCAAGAATATCTTTAATGTCTTAAACCCATTCAAAAATTAATGTCCAACAAATTGGAATGCCATAATGAATATTTGCTGACGAAAGAAGAAAAACTATAATATATTTAACAAGATTGACACTAGATGCCAGTTGTGCCCGAGAGATGTCTGGTCTTAATTACGAGATTTGCAGATACTTGCACTAGGACACTGTAGATCTCAATTATTACGAGTAAAATGTAAAGAGTATAACTTCGGTCCACGAATAAGTTCTGTTCCCACATTATATCTACTATGATTCACGTTAAAATTTCTATTTTATATCAAATAAAACTAAAAATTCTGAGAATGCAAGCCTGTAAGAAGCTTTTAAAAGGTTTTTCAGCCAAGAATATTTACTACAATGGAATATTGATTTCTTCTCATACTTGTTCTATTAAAAATTGGAAAAATTTATTTTTCACCCTAAATGGTTATATGAATAATGAGTGTGAACATTAAATTTTTTTGATAATGCCGTGGTGGTGGAATGCTATTGTGAAAAAATAACTTTGGTTACAATTTTATTGTAAGCGAAGATAAAATAAACCTTTATAAGCAATTATGCTTTCAATTTTTTATTATACGTATAAATTATAATCAACTATTAAAAAGAGTGGAATAGTGGTAGTAGAAGTGCATCTTACAATAAAATTTGGAACAACAACGACATGCGCGTAATACAATAGTTTCCCACTCGGGACCTTAGGGCATAATGCAAAATAACAGGTTTAATTTACACATAATTAAGCTAGAATACGCGAAATACCTTCAGGGTTCCAATTACATGATCTCTCATTAACCTTTAGGAAACTTTTTATTGGTATTCACTCATTAAAACTGTATATGGAGATCGATACATGCAGAAATCTAACGACTACGAAAAAAGTTGGACGAAATCATTTTCCCAAAAATAATTCCGTTGCTCGACCGGAGTGTAATTAGAGTTAGTTTTTCACAAGATAAATAAAACTTTGCACGTTCTAAAAAATTATATTCTTTATTTACGACCGGTTTCATCTATATGGTAAACATCATCAGGTACATGTGCAGAAATTGCAGAGTATACTATACAGCCAGAGGAGGGGGGGTTTAGCGGTCGTAGTTGTCTTATCATGTATGAGCTAAAGGCACTCTCTGTGGTAGGGGAAAAAGAGTAGGAAATAGAGATGGGCGATTCCGATTCGATTCACTTGGAAGTCGATTATTTTCCGATTCCCGATTATTTTGAATCGATTATTTTGATCCGATTCTCATTCAATTCGTTTCCTTTCCAATTCGATTCGTTTATTTTCCGATTCCATTCAGTTCATATTCAGATTCGATTGCGATTCAGTTACGATTTTGATTCAGATACGTATCCGATTCAGTTACGATTCCGATTCAGTTACGATTCCGGTTCGAATTGATTCACATGATGCGAATCGAATCGATTTAGAGGATACGATTTTTCCAGCGAATCGATTCACGCAATGTGACTAGAATCGATTTGATCAAATCGATTCATTCCTTGAGATCGCCCATCTCTAGTAGGAAAGGATGGGGAAATTAGGAAGTGATTAGGGTGGGGGGAGAAAATAAGAGAGATTAGCGGTTGGCGTACTGCAAAAGGGGGAAGACGGGTGAGGTACAGTTGTTCTTTGACGATGGACAAATTCTTTGGAGTTCATATGCTGTTATATTTCTAAATTTTCCAAATAGTCCAAACGTGGGCCCTTATTTTCTGTATGCATCAATTGTGTGACGAAATCACTCTTGTGGTTCTGGAGGAGATGTTTCGCAAAGATGGAGGAATCATTATTATTTCTAAAGCAGGCCTGGTTTTCTCTCGCCCCGCTTTCGAAGCTTCTCCCCGTCTGTCCTACGCAAATGGCACTGCAATCAGAGCAGTGTAACCAATAGCAGTTCAGCCACAGCAGAGCAGTGCAATCTTTAGACTCCACTTTGATCAAGGGGGTGCATTCGGTCTTTTGTGTGACACAGATGGTCGTTGAGAATGTATATAAGGCTCTGGTAAGACCAATACTAGAATATTCTGCAATAGTATGGGACCCGTACGTAGAGGAGAAAATTAAGAAACTAGAGAGAGTCCAGAGAAAGGCGGCCAGACATGTACTGGGAAAACATAAGAGGGCTGACAGCGTGACAGAAATGCTCAAATCTCTTGGTTGGGAGACGTTAAAAACGAGAAGGAAAAGAAGCAGCCCATGCGGAATGTTTCACGTACTCAAAGGAGGTAAAGCATGGGCAGACCTATCATCTAAGAAGGTAGGTAAACCAAATTTTATGGGCAAAAATGATCACATACACAAGATAAAATGTCGGCCACAAAGAACTAATACAAAAAAATTCTCATTTTTAATTAAATCAATTACTGATTGGAACAGCTTACCTGCAAAGCTTTTTCAGCCCTTTCCAAGTACCATCAACATTTCTAAGGGGATATGCAGGAAACATGTAATATAACAATTGTATTCCTCGCCAGGTTTTTAGATCATTTGTTTGATTATTGAAATGGCTTGATGGGGTTGTGAAGAGATTGTTTTTATGTATGTTTTTCTTTGCATCGCTGTATGTTTTCTACTTAAAATTATTTCTTTTTCTATATCCTGTCATGTAAGTAATGTTATTTTTGCAAGTAATTATAATTTTTATTAGCAAAATATTTAGTAAAAAAGCAATAATTTGTAAGTTTTGTGATTAATGTAAATCCATGTTACCACCTGACCAGATGGTCAACTTGTAACAACTGGTTAGTAATAATAATTTAAATTATTATAAAACGTGGGTATTATTTCTTTTTTCTTGGAAGTATCCCTCCTATTTTCAGTGATATATGTATTTTATAGAGAAGGGAACCATCTCCACCGTGGTTTGGCTTCTTCGGTATGGTGGTGCGATTTCATTAGTTTTTCACATTATTTCTTCTTTATCTTTCACATCATTTTTCTTCTCGAACTTTGGATTTATTGCGGGGTTTAACTAGCGAATTTTAATATTTGATAAAATAAAACTGAATATGACCAAATCCACAAAAATGATATAGTAAAAAAATACCATAATGATAAAAATCGATGCTCGGTTCAATACTAGAGCGTAAGAATCGCCTCAGACTAACATTTGAAGTTTGAAACTAACACACCAGAGTAGGAGGGCCAGTTACTTTCTCAGTACGGTTTTATAGGAAGATTTGGGACTCAGAAAACCACCCAGACCGTAGGTGTCACGAGGATGGCAAACGGATTTTCAACAGGACCTCCGATGCCATAGACAAGTACTCTCGTCCGAAGTCTTAAAAAAGCCCTAAATAAAAATATTATCTTTAATAAGTTTTATTAATTACCTTAACTTCCCACCTGAATCATATAAATCCTGACCTAAAAGTAGCTTAAAAACGGAGTCCTCATGAAGTTTCCACATTAGTACGTCGAAATGAGCACCATTAAGTAGCTCATCAGCTGAACGACTAAGCAACACGAGAAATCACACAGTTTTATTACATTCAACCCCAACAAAATAGCACATATTTGTTTCTTTATAATAATCACAAATAATAATTTGCATGGGCATGACATACTGCAAGAAGATCGTTGCCGTAGCAGGATGAAAAATCAATCACTGGAGTATACACGTTGGGAGCAAGGAGATGCACTCAAAAGTACAGGAAAAAGATTTTCCAAGTGTCGATAAAGCACGACCTAAAATAATGAAAACGTTTCGGATTTACGGTTTCGTCGCAAAAAGAAAATAAAGTTTCAGCAGCGGGATTCCTGGCTCCATACCTTGTCTGATCGATGTGAGAGTTTTGAATGAATAAAAATGTGGTAATCCACCAAATCTTTTCATCGGCTTCGTTTCAGGCAAGCTTGTAAAACATTTTATTCGCAATGAATAAAAACTATTCAGCGCGTAACTGATTGAATTCTATCATTTATATTTATTAGCAACTGCCCGGGACAAATTCTATAGAGTCCGATTCGGAATCCAGCTTAAAGTTAGAAGTGGAGGACAATTCTCCACGCTTTTTTTTTTCAAAAATAATCAACTTTCTCAGAAGTCACAGAATGATAGTCGTCCACATTAATCCCTTCGGTGGAATGGAAGCAAGTAAAATTTTGACAAAATAAATGTATTGCTTTACCATTGATAATTTAGTCCATCTTAATAAAATTCTATCCATAGATTAATTCTGAGGCTAATATCTTTGCAAGACTTTATGAAACACAATATTAATGAAGTTCAATAATATATATAACCAGAACCTTCATTACTGAAATATAGATGAATACCATTTATTAACATATTTCAATTCCGATCTTTTTCTTTCGAATATTTGAACGTAAGATAATACTGCATGAAGATGATTCAAAAGTGTTAAATAATTAATGAGAGGGCAACATATTTAATTAAAATTGTATATCAGTCACACTTCTCTATAATAACTCCCGGAATACATTTGAAAATATATTAATACTCTTAACTGTATGAATACACCAAATGGTGTTGTGATTCGTAAAAAAAATCTTTAATATTTGGAAAGAAGTCGGTGGGAAATCATACTTTTCTTAGACAACCGTTTATAAATATGTTACAAACGTCGCCAGAGCATTTAATTTGAAATCTCCTTTCCCGTACATTATACTTTAAACATACTTCCAAAAGGTTTAATACCATTATGAGCACATCACAATATAGTTATGAGGAGCTGGGTAGTCTAGTTTAGTGGCAGAAGCGTCATAATGGCCGGTGGGTAGCTCACGAGACCAGACATCCAGATAGAAAAAACGAGCGGCAAAATTATATCCCTTACGGGTTTGTAATCAAACCAAGGTGTATGAAGAAACCCCTTCCCAACTAATACTTCACACACCATGGAGTGAGAGGTCATTTGAGCTCGACTTTCACATATAAAAATCCTTAATTCCGTTGATTACTATTGTTTCATGAATAATTAATATTCGGAAACCATATGCTCATATAATGAAGGTGATACTTCCCAGCTGCATTTCGTGGAAGTTTTTGATAGCCATAACAGAGGAGGGACAACGTCTTTTTTCCTTGGGCTTTTTCGTTGATGCCGTATAACGGTGAAAAGCGTTGTATTCACAACAAAGCCTGTGGAAAGGTATTTTTTTTTCCTACCACTGCATTGTACATTGTTCATCATGAAGAAAAACTCTCGAGGAAATAAGTTTTAGGATGAAAATTCCCGGAAGCGTAACTCGTACTTCGTAGGGGATGACGAAATGCATTACTGATGCGGGGAAATCGATTGGGAGTCGGTAGGACCACTTAGTTTGTTACGCACATGTGATGGAGGCGGTCGTGGG
>WURS02049695.1:0-11003 GCA_011762765.2 Rhinocypha anisoptera | reverse complement strand
TTGTATAGGTGGGGGGCTCCGAACGTGGGGGAAGTAGCAACGCCATGGGGGGGGGGCGGGAATAAGAAACAAGGAAGTTACAATCGGCGGTGTTGGGCAGAGGTTTAAGGAACCAAGAGGGCTCAGAAATGTTTGGGAAACACTTCTCAGAAAAGAAACTGTTTTTGGCACTACTTTGTAAAACTTCATGATTTAAAGTTTGAAAAAGAACACTACCCACTTTCCACATAAATATTTATTAAATATCAGGTCTGACCTGTCGATGTTACTTATATAATGAAACTGGTCAAGTATAAATATTTGTGTGTAATAGTGTTTTTCACTTAAGATTATGATGTTATCATCAACATTGTCTTGTAACCTTCACAGACTGTGCAGCTATTTGGCACATTGAAACTATTTCTTATAACTGACATCATTCCTATAACTTTTCCAAATGCTAACATAGCTCCCTCTGCAATATTTGTCTCTTTTCTCGGTTTATTAATCTTCTCTAAGTATTTCTCTCTCCTATCTTCCACATTCATTCTCCACCTCTCTTCCATTTTCATTAACTTCTCTTCCAAGAATCTTTTATTTTATTATGCCATTTATTTTTCTTGGGGATTTTATTACTCCTGAATTTTCTGTTATTTCCTCTACCTTAGACAAAATACGTGTTGGCCTTACTCGTAATTTATTATTTTACCAACATATTTAGCACTGGGTAACTACCTTTATTTCCATACTGAGATATTACTTTAATCCTAATCTGGGCAAGGTGATACCATATGTTGTAGTTAAATATCGTTTAAGTTTAAAAAAAATCAGAAAAGGATTTTCTTGTTTTGTAACAAATCCAAGCAACGTGAGTCTATGAGACTCATGATTTTGGTCGACATGTCTCTCTTTCTTTACCCCTTTACTTCTTAGCAAGTCTCATATTTCATTTGTTTACTTTGTAATTGAATTCTATACAAGAGCATTTTATTTGCCTATGATGTTCACGAAAAAATGAAATAATGCCTCGGGCTTTGTTTGTTATATAGCCACACTTTTGAGTACAAAATCAACACACTGTACAGTGTAGAAATTGATACAATGTACATGCGTATCTTATTTCATTTACTACCCCTTACATCTCTCCTGCGTATAAATACAGTAGCCCCATGCTCATTGTCTTGTGATCTAAGTTGTATGCATTTGCCATATGCACCGAGTATATATGATCTACCGCCATATGCTGCAGGTTGCGATAAGCCTACTAAAATTTTGGTGGTTACTAAAATAAATTGTAACCTAAAGCTTCTAACTAAAAGCTGGAAACTTTTGGCCAAAAGTCTGTATGAAGAAGTTGCTCACCGAGAGGTTCATTAATTGAGATACAAAATGAAGCATAGTTCCCATGAGTTAGCTTAAATGGTTCAATGTCTGCTGACAAGTCTGTTTTATCCAGAATTTGTTCCCTTATATACTCCATCAATTTTTCTTTCATCGAGTCAGGTGGATGGTTCCAAACTTGGATATGCGAACATCTAGGGGTACCCGTCAGAGAACACTTCTTACCCAATGAACCCATGTTTGAACGAGGACAACGCCTACTTCTATGACTAACAACAGTGTAGCCATCACTATTTTTGACTGTGGAGTGCATCACTACATCACGTTTATTAATTTTATCTCCGGAAATATCAGCAGCACACTCAATTGTAGGAGTAGAGCAGAGGTTATTTAAGTCTTCAGAGGGAAATAGTGGGGAAGATTCACTTTTACGAGTTAAGTTACGGGTAACTGGAGGTTCATAAACAACATCCACTTGAGTTGATTTCTTTCTAGGCAGAATAGAGTGATGTTGATTACCTTGACCAGGAACTAAATCAGTTTTAACACGATCAGCAAAGGAAACTGATCTTTTCTGCTTCACTAGGACTGATTGAGTTCAAATTAATAATTTCCTGTTTTATAAGCTTGATATCCGCAGCAATGTTGGATATTTTGAATGCCGATGCCTGACAGGAAAAAAACATCCAAAATATTTCTCAGAATTCAAATAACACTTTTAGCGAAAGATCCTTAAGCCCTGTACATTTAGGGTGATATGTATGTGGGCAATGTGCACAACAGATAAATTTATCCTTAACATCAATCGTATTTTTGCAACACCCACACAAGAGTATACAATCAATAGATGCAGTCTTGACGACATTTATGAGCCCAATCTCTGAATAAAATGACAAAAATTTCTTGAAGTATCGGTCACAAAAGTATACATACCTCAAGCCTGAGGATAAAAAAGTGATATTAATGATAGAAGAAATTCACCTGAAACCTTGTTTTGCTTAGAGCTGGAAACATTGCTGGAATGGCCCATGAGTGGGAAATTGGCAATTGGTGTCCATGTGTTCATGATTTCCATTGTCACTTCAACCTATAAAGATGTAGCCCATGTCTTACCTGTAAAAACTATCACATATATGGAACTACATAATTTTACCAGGAAAATTATCATCCATTTGGAAGAAATGGATTTTCATGTTTTTGCTGTTGTCACTGATAAGAATTCCACCAAGAGTAAGTCCATGTCTCAGTTTTCAACTCCCCTTAAATTTCAAATTGTTTATTCCCCCCACGTAACAGTGGAAGGCCTCTATTTTCTATGATTGACTCAGTCCATCTCATTGAAAGTATTAGGAATAATTGGCTAAATCAGAAAAATGACAGTACATGCATAATAATAATAATATTTTATTTGTCCGGTGATCAAGTTGTTACAACAGTCACATTTGATATAGGACACGTCAAGTTACAGGATGTATTAGATAAAAAAATACATATTATGGATTATTAGAAAATTCAGAAATTGAATAGAACATTTTTAATTTCAAGTACTCAACCAGATTAGCTTTGAAAGCAGCCATACTTTTTTTGGTTCCTAATCTCAGCTGGGAGCTTATTATATAGCTGCAGGCCCATTACATTCGGACCGGCACCTGCAGACCTTGTACGTACATATGATACATGCAGCTGTTCATTCTGCCTTGTTAAATATGTATGAACATCACAGTTTCTTACATAGAGAGATAAATTTCTCCTTGTATGTACAAGTACATGATGAATGTAGACTCATGGCACTGGCAGTATGCCCAATTTTTTAATAGGGGACGGCAAGGGGCATTATGTTTGGCAAAATCCTTTTAAGATGATTATTTTTTATCATATTTTACTATAAATCACTTGAATCAAATAACTTTTAAGTTGCCACATAGCATAAGATAAGTACATAATTATTTGTAATTCAACTACATTATATACTGATTCTGACAGATTTAAGATTTCATTATTGACTTGAAAAACTCACTCACCAGTGTTAAATAGCAGCAGTTAGCATAAATTGCTGCTCCTTATATTCACGTAATAATAGTTCCCCTATGTACAATACTATTACATATATAGTTTTTAAATTTTTAAATACTAAGTAATTAACAGTGAAATGTTTAATCCTTCAGTCCTTCAAGTGCAGGCAAGGGTTTAGCAGGTATAGCCCCTCTTAATTCAGGATGGCCCCCCTCATAATCCATTTCAACCCTATTCCTCTGACTGGGGCAGTCAAGATTCGATTCACCAGAGTTAAAATATTTCATATGAAAAATATATCCATATTTACTTTCCTTCTTAATTTCCGATTACTTTGATTCCAAGCAGAATGAAAATACTGTTCTGCACCTAGAAAAAGTGCAGTGAAATAGTGTATGAAAATAAGTATTCTGCACCTAAGGGGTTAAATATTGAATTGACATGAATAAAAATACTGAATGATTACCTTCAGTTAATGTTTTCCTTGGTTGAGGAGCACAATCATTATTAGAATGCACATTAGTCAATTAGCAAATGATAAACCTCTGATACTGTATCAAGTAATTTATTTATACAGTACCCATAATGTAAGATAATTAGTAATATCATTAATAAACAGCATATTTTTTAAACCATAGTACTATAAATGAGCACATTTACTCCTTATATAGTATTAGGTACTTATTTGCCAATGCTGCACTATATAATGTTAATACATGCAAACATCTTAATATTAGAATAATTTCTGTCCTTTGTATTAGTCAGCATATCCAGGCCATCCAAATATCCTTTATATACCTTTTTATATTAGTTGAATGCTGTTTCATTGCATTTAATCTTATCAATTCATCTTTACAGCTTTACATTTATATCTCTTTATTTATATATTTCTCATTATTGTGTTTTCTAATGTCTTTTCACACTGACATTGCATAATTAGAATATAATACATTTTTCAAATCTTTCTACCTCAGAGATAAATTGGTTAACTTGCAACCAAAGACTGGATTCCGATTTGATGGAAGTGGCTATGCCATATTGAGTGGTGAAGGTTACCAAATGCGTCAAAGGAGTGACATACAGTTGGATTTCAAAACATTTGCCAAAGATGGATTACTATTCCTGGTGGAGAAAGACGAATCCTTCCTGTCAGTGGAAATGCGAGGGGGTAGGATTGTATACCAGGTATTAATTTCCTTCATTTTTGTACTCTATAAAAAAATATTACCTGAAATATTTATTTAAGTATTATCATAATTTATGTCTGACATTCCCCTGTTTCAGGGATGTCAGTTATTAAAATTTATATGCTTGTTCATAATTATTCTCCATGTCTCCTTCACAGTATGATTTAGGATCTGGTATTGTCACCCTGAAGTCAAAGAGAGCCTATAGTGATGGGAAATGGCATACCGTTGAGGTTGTTCGTCAGAAGAATGAGGGAGCTCTCAAGGTCAGTTTAATTTCCTCCTTTATTAGGTTTTTGTTACTTTATACTAAAACAGTGAAATTGGACTGAGATTACATAACTCTATCTAAAGGCAAGTCTTTAGCCTTTTGCTGGTTTTTCACTTTTATCATGCACATTTTTTTCACTACTCCTTATTAATTGAGGAATAGCATCAGTAAATTCATGCTTAATAGAAGCACCTTCTGGCAAGAGAGGTGTTACTTATGAAGTCTGAAATTTTTTTGCCAGTCATTCAACATGACATTATGTAACTCATATGAAAAATATCATACAAGATTACTTTTCACAAGTATATTTTTAATACAAATGCATTTCTTCAATTATTTTTGCTGATTTTTTAGATGATTTCTTTTGCATATATATTTTTATTACATTAAAACTGGTCTCAATCTATTATTAGGTTGATGGAGAATTCCTAGACCAGGGCATGTCTCCTGGTAGTGCTACAGATTTGATGGTTTCCAAGTCTGTGTATTTTGGTGGCTATCCTGGTGATCACCACTTCACCAGTGTCACAAACAGAGATTTTGATGGCTGCATTGACCAAGTCCACATTGATGGAACTCCTGTTGACCTCAGTCAAAACATAGAAGCACTTGGAGTGACCCCAGGATGCCCTGTCAAAGTGAGTAGTACATTTGACAACACTAAAGGAAATAAAGTACTGAAAGGCAAAAGTTAATTTGTGTTTTTGCTAGATGTACATTAAATTAAACTATATTTGTTGCTTATTTTATTGGTAAGGTAATTATTTAGCAAGCTCTTCAGTTAACTCGTTGTCTTAAGCACAGACAGGGAAAATGTTTAAGAGTGGTTGAAATGTTTTGTCTGATATAGGAAACATTGACTAGGTTTAAGATACATTACTTCTTTTTGCAAGCGTTTCTAAAACTGTTGATGATACTATTTGAATGCAAAGTATTGTACACGACAAAAGAATGTAGTTACTCCACAAACATATTTCACTCGATAAGTTCATATTAAACTAATGTTATAAATATAAAAAAACAACATGTTTCAATGCATTTACTCAAAATATTTTATTTGTAGTACACAGCTTATAAATTGAAGTAAATACTATAGACACTTGTTTAACATTGGTTAGTGTTAAAAAAGCCGTAATCATAGTTACTTTATAAGCACTAAACTACCCAACCTATCCATACTGCGACAATGGTCATTGAATGATGGCACCCCTCAAATTTTCATACTAGTGGAAAAAATGGTACGAATACTGTATAAGAAAGAAGAACAAAATGGGTCAGTAGTATAGAAATTAATTCAGCATAATAAACATCTGATTTGCATACATTTTTTAAATAAGTCAGTCAATTTTAGTTTCAAATTTTAGTGTATATGTGCATTGTATCCTAAAGTTGTCACACTTCTGATTTTTTGGAACATGTAAAAGTAAACTTAATCACTTATTAAAAATTAAATTTGTAATATAAAATCCTATTTCACTGGTTTCTGATATGATATAATTCACTCAGAAGGAGATTTCAAAACATGTTTCCATGTTTACTATGCAGGATAGTTAGTTATTCATTCACAAAATTAGTATAAACAGTCAATACCAATACCCAAATGAAAGACAAAGTTTTTAAACCATGCAATTACTCTCTCAGCAGTTGGCCAACACTTCACTACTTGAAAGTACTGATGCATACAAGGCAGTGCGATGGCCTAAACTCCATCTTCAAATTCCAAATTTGTAGTTCAGGCTTCAGAATTCCCCAATGTGAACTCTCCAATATTTTGTTTTGATTACTTAACTTTGGAAAATGTTCCTTGTGGAGAAAGTTAGGTTACAAACCTTTTAATTACTTAGTCTTTTGCCCTTTCATCTACATAATCTTTTTTTTACTCCAGTTAATATTGTCCAGTATTACAACACTTTCGTAATTGAAATCACCTCATGAATTTTCCCTCTTTCTCCAGGTGGCCAGCATGGTTTCATTCCTTGAGAATTTCCCTGGTTTCATTATTTGGCCCAACACAACAACAAACAACTACCTCCAGTTGAATTTCAAATTCAACACCACACATGATGATGGGCTTCTGTTCTATGCAACTGATTCATCGCAGTCTGTTGGTGTTTCTATGTCCTTGGTCAATGGCTCACTGATGATGCTTGGGCCTCAAGGGAGGCTAAAACTTTTCACTGGTTCTTCCGTGTCATCCAGTCCAACCAAGTACAGTGATGGGCAGTGGCATGTAGTGACTGCAACATATAATTCGGAGTCCATGTCTTTACACATTGATGACTATGAGTCATTCAGGTGAGTGTTTTTGTTTTAAAATTTGTATTTTTTCAAGGTAGGCTTCTGTTGGTCTTGAAAAATGTAAATCATGGGTTTCCTAATACATTAACTTAGTATTTTTTTGAGTGATCTCCTTACCCCCTGTAATGATTTAGTCTATCAGAATTTTTCTTTCATGTAGATTTTTTTATTATAGGTCAGATTATATTATTTAAAATCATTTAGTTACCTAGTAGATGGAAATAAGAATGAGGGGAAGTTTTTTTTAAAATCTACAATGAAAACTGATCACTTACCTTCTAGACAAATAAAAAAATTAATAAATATAAATGACAGCTTGACAAAATCAATCAGTTTAAGAACCTGAGAAAATTATGACTCATAATAAAGAGTTTCACATCTATATTATTTTTATTTACTTGAACATTGAATTTTTTTGTTTACAAAGCTTTCAGTAGGCATTAGGTACTTATTCTATTTTAGAAAAGTGTGGCACAAAAAAATCACATTGTATTTTTTTTTATTAGAGCATGTTTTTAATTTATTGCATTGAGGAAGGAAGAAATTTCTTCTCTTTCTCTTGAGCATCTATGTTAAGATGATGTTTCTCAAGTGTATGGACCGTAGCTACACATTGTAAGGCATAGACAGAAGCATATTTGATTTTAATGTCTAATGCATGTTTTGGTAAAGTAATGTACAAAATGGAAGATAACATTATGCCATTCATTTGCAGCTCTGACGAGCCAACAGAGCCACTGTCGATACGTTATGGAAAAGTGTACTTTGGAGGTGTTCCCTCCGACATGAGTATCTCTCCTGGGGCTGTGGCTAGTGAAGTGCCATTTGCAGGCTGTCTGGGAGAGGCTACAATCAATGGAAAAGTCATCAACTTTGCAAATTCCACTAAAGGCATTCATACAGTGCTAGGGAAGTGTGTCACAAGTCACGAACATGGAAGGCTTCCTTTAGGTGAGTGTATTTTGGAGTTAACTTCCCTGAAAGAATTTTTATAGTCTACATAAGCACTACTTTTATGGCAGTAAAACTGATGTATTAGCAAATTCAACTGGACTCATTTTACATGTTTTTCAGCACTGCCAGAGGAAGAACCAGAAGAAGGAGAAGTTGATTGTAAGTGAAAATTTTTAAATTATCAATTTCACGTATTGAAACTGTCTCCTTTGTTAGCCCCAGGGGATATCTCAAGAGAGCACAACTCTGAACAAATTTTGACATCTCACTGCTCAATTTAAAATCACAAAGCCATGCATCTGAAAAATCTTGAACAGTTCAGTTTTATTTTAAATCTTTCAGCAACAATAACATCCATGTTTTAATCTGAATTAAAATAACAACACAATGTTAAAATGATGAAAAACTCCATCAAATGATAAATGTTTACTTCTCCATGTTTAGTACCTATATTTCATTCTCCACAAAGAGATTACTAATCTTTAAATTTGAAGCATTCATGAGTGAAAAAATGGATTTTTATTTCATTACCCTATTATGATTTGAGGACCAGATAACTTTGAGGCATTATTAATAAATCATGTTTTTACTCTTCTCTGAATTGAATTCAATGTAACTGATCCCCTGGACCTTTATACTAAAAGAGTACACTTTATTGAGTACAAACTACTTTTAAGTTTCAACATTTCTTCTTCAGGAGCTGAATATTTTATTACCGCTTATGGGTTAATACTCAACAAATATTAAAAGGTTGATTTTTTTATAGCAGTAATACTGGAGACACTGTTGATAATTTAATTGCATACCTCTCTGGAAATAAATTAGTTTAAGCTCTGACTGCTTCTGCAGTAGTAGCATTTTTATTATAATCATCCTGGTTTACTTTTGTGATGCCCTGTTATAAGTACATATAAATTTTACTATGTTGAATGCAAACGACAAGAAAATGTTCTTTAATAGTGGTCTTTGAATTTGATTGTTCCGGGAGGAAGGGCATCAGCTCTCCTCATCTTCAACTCAAATGATTGATTATTCCCAGTGGAGACCAAAATGGAGAGTGAGGAGGACACAAGTTTGGAGACAACACTGGAACCCCATCCCACCCTACTCACTGGAGTGACTCCAATCTACACGACTCTTGCAACACCTCCTCCGATAACTCCAGGCGAGGAGAGGTGCCACCTCCCGATGGAGCCAGCTCGTGATCCAGATGTGAATGCAGCCAGTGGATACAGATTTGGTGGGTGAAATACCCATTGCTTCCAATTACATAGTGTTTTGTTTTTCTCATTATGGAAATGAAATGTCATGACTGTGTTAGGCATTGGGCCGTCACCATTGATTTTATTGGGCTAGTCTCCTATAACATCACACATTAAATTTATAGGTCTTAAAGTCAGGACCAGTTGTAATAATTAATTATATAATTATTTGCAACAAAATTATCACCTCATGATAACTACATTGGTTTTCTGTAATAAAATAATAATAATAATTTTATTAGACAATAAACACATAATATGTAATTAATTATATTTTATCAATAGCAGAAAAGATTCTTTTTCAGGGCCCCCTAATGTAAAGTTACATGGAGTCAAAATAAGGGGAGGAGTCATTTTAATGAGAAAAATTATTTGTAGAAATTTCATACAGAATATAATATTCCACTTATTGATGTAAAAAAGGAAAATAATGATCCAAATTGCATGAAAAGATAATTTTGTAATAATTTTTTTACCAAGATCAATATTACTTCATTGAACAAAAGAATCCTAGGATACCCAAGGTAAATTATTTTGCAGATGCAAAAAAAATAGTTCCATTTTTTTATGAGGACAATACTTTGTTATCTTTCTCTTGATGTGACTTTATCCACTCAAATGATGTGTCTTCAAGGCAACCAAAGCCTTAGTTGTCAGCAGTGTGAGTAAATGGTTTTGTATTATCAAATATCTTACTACAATTTCTTCCATCCTTCTTTGATCCACTATCCCCTTGGTTCTATAAATCCAACCCTTTTCCCCAATCATATATTTCAGTGGTTACCAAAGTTGGTGCTACTGCCCCCAAGGGGGGTCATCTTTTTTACTCTGAAAATTTTTGGCGTAAGTCCATTCTATGAAGTTATGTATCTATTCCAGAATAAATAGCCTATTACTTTTTTGTTCCACTAGGCACAGAGAGGAGAAGTCGACTTGAGTATGCAAGCGTGCCAGGCAGATTCAGGAGTAAATATGAATTCACCATTGAATTCAACACCTTGGAGCCAGATGGTATAATTTTCTATGTGGCAGATCAAAGACATATAGATTACATCTCACTGGTGCTTAAAGGAGGAGTTGTAAGTTATTTTTGTTCTTCAAGCAAATTATTTATTTTGAAATAAGTTATAATTAATGCACATCAATTAAAAATAGTTATATTTACCAAATAAAGAATAGATTTTGAGTCTAGGGATTTAGAATTAGCAAACATATCTACAGTAATTTACGCAAATTTACCATCCAAGAATTTACTTGTTTCACAAATGTGCACATGTGACTTTCCTCACTTAAGCTCTGATTGCTGAGAATAGCTGTGCATCACTTGTCTAACTTCCATTTATACCGATACTCAACATTTCAGAAATGAAATTAACACATCAGAAAATATTTCCACTCTTTGTTTTCAGCATTAATTTGGTAATTCGATATAAAATAAACTGTAAAAATGGTAATGTTTTTAGATACACTACACATATAAATATTATGTAGTGTACATGAACATATTTCATGTGTGAAACAATAGAGATACATATTATGACTTTGTGTATTTCCACAAAATAAAGAGAGTACGACCAGTTTCGACAATAAACTTTGCCTGGTGCTTTGAGGTTGGATAATATTGCAAGCTTCTGTGAATTGTTGGAGTGAGGAGGGATGGGGGCCGGTGGGTGGGGCATAGTTAATTGTTATGAAAAT